>DWON01010257.1:0-10891 GCA_018251015.1 Phocides pigmalion okeechobee
CAGCCCATGGACAACCACGTCCAATCTCAAATAGAACAGAAGTTCTATTTAACGATGGACGCGGATGCGTTCCTACTTTTGAGGACTAAGATGATCGCCGCTAATAATGTGTATCCGGCACCCACACCTCCCCAACGGAAACATAATACATGATGGACATGTTGCTTTGCGGCGGGTGATGAGGGTGGCGGTGGTGCCAGCCCGGGCGAGCTCTCACGGCTCTACCACCTTTAAAACGTTCTCAGTAACGACGCGCACGATCTAGCTCAGATAGGACTTCGGTCATGTTTGTGATTGTACGTGGATGTCTATGGGCTGCGACTACTTAACAGCTGGCTTGCATGCTCGCTTGCTACTCTTCTCATGTAAAAACTATAGATACAAACAAAAGTACAGACAGAAAACAGATGGAATATATTTGTTGCTTAATTAAAATTTTGTTAAGGAAAACGTTCAGCTATTAAAATAATAGAGTGGATAACTTATGTTATCTAATAAAAACTGGTTAGTCCAGTTAGTTATCTGTGCGTAGGAGACGATAGTATTTGCACATGATTGTCACACACACATCCATACATACCGGTTTATTACCGTGTTTTACGTAACAAGTTATTAAAATTTTAATTCAAAATTTCGTTATGTACTAGAGTGTTTCCGCGGCTTCGCTCGCGTTAAAGCCTTTAAATAAACATCGAAGATCATAAATAACACATATACAAAAATTCAAAACAGCTGAAGTCAATAAGATATTAATTTGATGACTTTGAAGTTGCTAAATTTTCAATTTATTTGACAAAAAATCAAAATGTCAAAAATATAAAAAGTATCCTATGTCCCTTTTAATACCTCTAAGAATATGTGTACAAAGATAATCGGTTGAGTAGTTTTGGCGTGAAAGCGTAACAAACAAACTTACATTCACATTTATAATGTTATAAGGTACTTACGAGTATATACCCTTAATGAACGTCAAGGGTACAATGTACAGTACGTCGGCTTTGAGCGCCTGTTGGCCGACGTTGAGAGAAAAGCCGAAAAAGAGAAAAACTAACAATTAGAAACATCTGTTTCGAACGACAACTGAATTACTACATTGAATTTAACTAGTCAATTTCTCGACCAATTTACAAAAGAATCTTAACTTATTATGCACCAAAACCTTCCTCAGGAATCACTACCTGTTGTTGAACTGTGAGAAAATCCGTCCAGTACTTTTTGAGTTTACCATGAACTGACAGACAGACGCGAC
The DNA here is from genome assembly GCA_018251015.1 of Phocides pigmalion okeechobee. Lineage (NCBI taxonomy): Eukaryota > Metazoa > Arthropoda > Insecta > Lepidoptera > Hesperiidae > Phocides > Phocides pigmalion. The sequence continues at coordinate 1,250 of DWON01010257.1, forward strand.
GGGGGACTTTGTTTTATAATATTTAGTGATAAAATCTAATACTGACCTAGAGATCAACGTACAGCCTAATTCGCCTTACTCTTCTCTACATAGTACAGTGCAACCTCGATATAACAAATCGCAAGGGGACAAATAAATATTCGTTATATCAAGTAATTCGTTAAACTGAGGTTTGTTATATTGAGAAAGGTTAAAGACGTAAAAATGTTTTGGGATTAAGGGTCATATATTGGTGGGGACGTTATGTAGAGTTTTTGATTTGACAAAATTCGTTAATTAGAGATATTTACACTTTTTTGATACTTGAAAATTCGTTATAAAGAGGCTGTTCGCAAAAAATGTTCGTAATGTAAAGGTATATTTTACATTGACTCTTATGGACAATTCAAGGGGATTACAAAGAATTTGTTAAATTAAGGAAATCGTTATATTGAGGTACATTATGTTAAGATTGCACTGTAGTAGTTATAGATAGGCGATTATCTGACAGATCTGATTCTTTAAGAGTAGCAACGTATTTAATACCATAAATAATACCATCGTAGTAAGACCACAGATAATTTTTTTTAGAAATTAGATGGATATCTATGGACAGCCGTCATTACTCAAAATTAAGTGAGGTTAGCTGTAACTACTAGCTATGCAAGTGGTTCGAAATATCGGCAATTAAATATCGTTAATCGCATGTACCCGTTATATGGTGGAATGTAGTAATTTTGCGATGATATTCGTTAAAAATCATATGTTGCAACCTATAATTTCCTTTTTCAGTCATACCCCTAAAGAGTGGTGCAGACTGAAAATCCGTGCCGCGAGGGCAAGAGCCCCAGCCGCCGCCCCCTCCCCTCCGCGGAGCATATTTATTTAATTATTGTGTCTTAATTTTTTGGTGTTTTTTTGTTAAATTATTTATTGCTGTGGTCTATTCCAAAATTAAATGATTTCTTTCTTCCCCTGTGACGTACGAAAACCTAATAAACTTAAATACATACTTATATACTTTAGAATGCTAGGGTAAAATACTGTATTTCAGTCCGGCGCCATGTTCGGAAACTTGTAATAAAATAATGTAATTATGAATGTTAATTGGTGATTGTTCTCGTCCATCACGCTTCACTAGATTCGCGGCCGAACTGAAACTAAACACGCATTCAAATAATGTATCGAGTTACTGTGATATAAGCTTGGCACATCTCAGATGTGAGATTAAACGTACAATCACTTTTGTTGTCATTACTTGGTGATAAGTTTCATGTTACGGTTTCTTAATAAAATTGGAAAAAGTAAAAACGTGACCTGTATATATACACCCATTTTCAAGTAATTCTGATCGTTGTCGATAATATAGATAGCTTTGTGAAGGGGGTATGTTCAATTTGTAAGGTAATTCGACCACGAATGTATCACCGCCGGTCTCATAATCCGCCGTAAAACAGTTCTAGGGTTTCAGTTGTGATGCACAGCCGGCTATACTTACAAGCGAGGTGACGATGTCAGTCCTCAGGAGTAGCAACGCATCTATCAACCGAGAGCAGGAATTTCGTCCTGTTTGAGATTGGATGTAGATGTTCATTTTGCATTTTCCATTTACAGAGTTCATAACATTAGACGGCCTGCGCACTTATTTGCTACTTTATCAACATAAAAAAATATCATTTGTTTATATATTTAATGTTACCATTTTCAATTAAATCGCAAACGTAATCACAAAGTAAAGATAAACAAGAACCAACATGCATTATGGTACAAGATTCATGGGCGTAGCTATAGTTTTGTTATGTCGGGGATATTCAAAATTTTGATGAATGGAAAAATAAGTTTTTGTTCAAACATAGCGTACAAAAAGATAACAATTCCAAACGCCTATTTCTGTCAAAATAATGTAAATAAATATAAACTCTATGACCCGAGCGAAGCTGGGCCAGGTTGCTACATAGTTTACATGGAAGTATACACCGATGCAAAATGTAAATATTCCGCTGATTTTTTTTCGCCTATTCTAAGGGTTCTGACCCTCCAAAAACCCCTCCCCGTAAACCCATGTCACATACTATTTTTGAAACCCATTATCCACTTTTCTACACGATACCCATACGCAGATCTATTATCCACATTTCTACGTTTCCGATTCTTGATAGCTCACAAACCCTACATATGGATCCAGACGGGCCCAAACAGAAATAAACGTTGAATAAACAAACAGTTGTGCCGCCGGGCGTCGAACCCGCACGTCAATATCACACGCTAGGTCGTTAAAAAGTCAAAGTATACAATCATAAAAATAGCGTAGACATGAAACGTCCATTTTAATTTTTAACAACTTTCTTTTAACTTCTGTTCCGTACTTTCCATACAGACACGTGAGACATAAGATTGGGCCCCTTAGCATGTTATGGGCCTTTTTATGTGACAAGAGTATCAAACGAGCATGCAAACTACCTGATGTTTGTAGTCGCAGTCCATAGACATCCATGTACGATCACAAACACGACCGAAACCCTATCAGAATTCGAACGTAAATACGCTGCTACTCCTGGTCGGTGGTCGGTCGGTTTACAGATGATCGGCTCGCTGCAAAGTGTAGCCGGCAACCACACCTCCCCAACCAAAATACAAGAATGCTTTACGGCGGATTATGAGTGCGCCGGTGGTATCACCCTGGTCGAACTATAGTTCTTCCATTTTTATGACAATCTCAAAATGACATGATTATTAATACAGAAAAAGGCAAATTATTTTTATTTCAAGTTTTTTTTATAAAATAGGAATTATTATTGACAATGTTCACTAAAAAAACTTGAACTAGACTTAGGCAAAACAAATAAAAACACCGGTGTTAAAAAGTCAATAACTTTAATAACTAAAATAATGTCAATTTATATCGTATTTTACAAAAAATAGTAGATTTAACAACCCGTGCGCTAAAACATGTGCTACAAACAGAAGTCCTGATAATAGTGGACCAAATTCTTACACGCGAAAATTTTCAAATTTTTAAAATTGATAAAGATAAGATTGTTGATAAAGGGATGAACAACAAAGTCCTACAAGCCTTCCTTTTTCCTTTTTGGGTAGGGAACCCTAAAGATTGATACTATTTAAAGATCTCCATAACTTTCAACAATTAAACATTTCAAAATAAAACTGCTAATAGATTTTGTGTGGAATTTTCAATATTCTTCAATCTAAAATTTTATTTATACTCATACTAGAATTATTATTATTAAACGCGAGAATGCAGCGAGTGTTCTTTAGATTGTTTAGGTTTGGCTTTTATCATTTTAAGATTTTCATCATTGTAAATATATGTATTATTAAACTATTTTTATAGTCATTAAAATCTTGAAAATAAAGCTTTCCATTTTCGTAAAGCATCAAACAAACAAGAGAAAAATTGTAACAGTTTTGTTACAAGTTTAATCTGCCTTCAGGACACGTTATCACAATATTAAGGTCGTAATATTAAGATTAAACTGTTATTATACTTTAATTCAAATTCAAATATTTTATTTCATTGTAAGGTATTTACATACACCTAATGAACGTCAAGGGTACAGTGTAAAATCAGTACAACGGCTTTGAGCGCCTGTTGGCTAAGGTAAACCGGGAGAAAAAGGCGGCGAAAAAAAACATAATTTAAATGTACACGATAAACACAAAGGCTAGCATGAATGAGAAACCGTTGTTCCAATTCTAAAATTTCTATAATTTTAATGTCTCTTATTTTCTGTATTTTCTACACTTAAAATTCTTATGCTTATACACTATAATATAAGCATAGGAATTTTCATGCTCAATTAAAATTTCGCTCACTCATTTGCTCCATTGCTTATTATCACTTGTTTTCGCGTGCAAAAATCTAGGTATCTACGCAATCATTACGTTTGATAAGCACTAACACATTTGTACACAAGCATATAGGTCGGTTTTACAGGAATGGGCAATTTAATACAATTTGAACATGCATTTTAGAATAACTTCCGATTCTAGATGTAATATCAATATTAATGGTCAGTTACTTAAAATACTTTCAAGGGTCATTCGAGTATTACACAAACAATTCTATTAGCAATTTTACCCCCTCCCCAATCCTTCCCATTTCCAGCAAAAGTTAACAAATCTTCCCCCCTCTGCTTACATTAACATTTGATTAATCTACTCAAGTTTATTTATCATTATTTAAAATAACAAATATATCGCTTACGTCATGAAAAATAGATGAAAAGACCCTTTCATGCTTAAGTTATATTGGAATGACCCCTCAGGTCAAAAATTAAAAAAATACTGAGAATTCAAAATATTTCTAAGATTCGAGACATTGGAATACATATACATACAATCTAAAAATACAATCTCGCAAATTAACGCACGTCTCGAGTAAATTACATTAGAAAAATAATTTATTTGTGATACATGGGCTCTTTCACTGAAATCTAAATATAACAGAATATATTATTACACAACTACGATCAGGTCAAGTGACAAGATTCAAAGTACTACTTCGTCTTACTATACTATAAAAAGCCGACCAACGATACAAGTTTACTCAATCAGATAAAGTAGTCCAGAATTTGTGTTGGAATGAGTATTTTCAACTTGTTCGACCAATTTTCAATACCAATTTATGAACTGAGGAAACGTTAAATTGATTATGATACACAGTGGACTCCCGACAATCCGGCAAACGTTTTGTAATGCTGTCAGCTTATCCAATTTGTTGGATTGTAACATTACCACCGACGTCTTGTAATTCGGATTTTCTTTATTGAGCCCTAATATCCGACAAATTATTGACTCAAGCTTCGAGCATTGCCACAGACATAAAAATGGGGAACTGTAATAAACATCAATATTTTTCCGCAAGAAAGTGCATCTTACAATAAGACGCTTTCATGAACTACGATATTTTTTATTTGATCATTTTATTGTTGCATTTTTCCACTGTGATTCTAGATTACATTGTAGTAATTTTAAATACTAATTCAAAAAAGGGAATAACTAAGAAAATAACGTTTTTGTAAATAAATTTAACGCAATCAAGGTCGGTCTGACGTATTTACGCTGCGTATTTTGGAAACTTTCACGTGGGACTAGGGGGGAGAGGATAGTCTGGTCTCACAACATATCACCAAGGGGGGAATTGGCAAAATCATTTCGCGTAATTAATGGATGTCTTACAAGAGGTATCGGATTGACCGGGAACCGGATAACCGAGGTTTCACTGTACATTGTATCGCAAGTAGGCGCTTTATACTACACACACTAATATTAACATAAAGAAACCATTTATAGGTATACCAAAATACTCCAAATATAATTACGAAAATATTTGATAAAATGTCCAAAAAATATGTCGATTTTGTATAACACAATGAAAAAATATATGTACCTAATTAATTATTTGAATATCCATAATAATATGAAAAGACATAATTACAACAGTTAAAATGGCGGCAATCAAACCATAGGGACGTATAAACTAAATTACATTTGTTACTGATATTTAATTGCACTATTAGCAAAATAATTTGTGTCTAATCTTTTCAAAAATATAAGTAAACTACTTTTTAAAAACATGATGAAATGTTTGTAGTACATTAGGTAATAGTTATAAAATAATTAAGGCCTAACTCTTTCGAAATTATAGGTATGAACTCTTTTACATTTTCATAAAATTAGCAAAATAATTAGAGTCTAATGTTTTCTAAATTTTAAGTATAAACTTTTTAAGAAAAATACGAATTGTTCTAGGTAAAATAATCAAAATAATTATGGTGTATCTTTTCAAAACTGATTTTCTATAGGTACGAACTTTCAAAAATGATGAAAAATCTGTAGTACATTACACAAAATACACACAAATTTACTTAGTTTTTCAAGTGTTCTAGAAAGAGGTTTTCTAAGCCGCCTATCGCTTGACGCCGATGACATGATATAACGATTTCTTATAAATACACGACACATCGAACGTGAAATGGCAAACAAGATGAACATAGATTTATAGATATTATGGATATTGAGTTTCTAGAAAACATACTACATAAATTGTGATGAATTCGCTAAACACTTACATTGCCCAATCATTCATTACACATTATGATTATGACCAGCATAACGCGAAATGTGTATACAAGTTTAGTATTTAACACAAATATTATTACACAAAAAATAGGATACCGATTAAGTAGAACCGTCATAGAAAATGTCAGGCCCTTGGGCACATAAGAACTTGGGGCCCTGTTGAAGAATAAAAATTTAAAAACCCAATTACAATAGTTTTATATTTTTTACTATTGAATACACTTGTTTATTTTTAAAATTATCACTATTTAGAAAAAATGAAACCTAATTTGGTAATCGATCAATACTTCGATTTAAATTTTTTTAATTTCTTGAAGATTATTGAAGAACTTAAAAATCGAAAAAATGAGCTTTTTTGGTTTTACCAAATGTACTGGCCTTTTAAGGCCCCCGCGAGACCGGGGGCCCTGGATACGGGCCCCGTGTCCTTAAAATAAAGACGGTGCTACAACTACAGTTGAAATTTAACTTTAGAATCAATTTTCTACACCGAAATTCATTAAAACAGCTAAGTATTAAATGAGTGTCAATTTCTATCACAAATCGCAGTCTTGGTACTATTGTTTGGCACGGGCAGCTCGAACTTGCTGCGACTTATCGCGAGATAAGCGCACAAGCGTGTACACATCATTGAGTTATTATACACAGAGTAGGGGGAGCCTGTGAGTGCGAGTGTCCAACAAATAATAAAAGGTAAGATGAGAGACCCATACTTATCTCTGCCTAATCACACACGCAGAAAATTATTCATGGCGTGCCTTTAATTTAAATACTTTGCACATTTTAGCAACCCTTAAAAATGTTTATACAAAATCTATGCAAAAGGAAAATTAATTTTCCAACACCCAATTTGACTCAACTAACTAAATTAAAACGTATTGAATGTATCAGCATTTCAGCAAAAGAGAAAGATAGGTATTCCCATTTGCTTTCTCTTTTTTAGTTGGACACATTTTAGGCTGGCTCACCTACTTTATGTATAATAACTCTATGGTTGAAATACCAGTATAGATCACAGAGAGACTATAAAAATCATGTTTATACTACGACTAAAATTAGTTCACCCAACTTTATTGATGAGTTCATCGCAAATCGCGGTTAATTCCTCGTTGGCCTTCGTTTTCTGAGTAAGCGTCTCCTCTAGAGAGGTTATGTGCAAATCTTTTCTTTTAATCATGGCGTTCAACTTTAACACTTCCGCTTCGTGCGCCCGGTTCATCTTCTCAAGCTCCTGGTTTGCATGGTTCAGCTTCGATGTCGCGTGTTGCTTTAGCAGTTCGTAGTTGTTCTGCATTTTCGAGAAATTTTCCTCGAATTCCTTGATCGACTTCTTGTAAGTATCCTCATTAGCTTTACAGCTCAGAATTATCTGTTTACTTTTCTCGTACTTACTATGCAAGTCGCTAAATGACACTTCCATACTTGTCAAGTGCGCTGTCTGTTCGTCCCTTTCTTTAATCAGCCTCATACGTTCTTCTGCGTTCCTCTTCTTATCCTGTTCAGTTTCGGCTATCAAACTAGCTATCGTCCTTTCATATTCCTCTACAACAATCGCCATACTTTTATTTATCTTCGCCTTCTCCGATAGACGCTCGTTCAAATCGTTTATCTTGGCAAGTCTTTTAGCGCTTTCAGTTTCCAAGCTCTTCACCTGACCCTCTAAATCAGCCAATCTGTCTTTTAATTCTTTACTTTCAGATCTTAAATTGTGGACATGAATTTCTTTTTCAGCCAAGAGCTCCCTTAGTTGTGTGATCGCTAAATCAGTTTCATTATATTCCCTACTCGCATGGGGAATGGACGTGTTATGATCCAAATGTGAAGCGTTGCCACTCAAAGAAAGTAATCTGTCAATCACAGCCATGGCAGGGGAAGTGAAGGTTAGGGATCGTCGATTTATTTTGGGTGGAGTAGCAGATCTTCTTGGAGATACAATAGAACTCACAGCAGGATTAACAACCATCATTGGCTTCGTTGCAGCAGACGATAGATCTTCATTATATTCTTCAACAGGAACATAATTTTCTTTGTCAGATGGACCAGGCTTTTCTATATGTGTGAAGTCTTTTTGTGTAGGTTTCGTAAGTTTCTTAGGAGTACTTTGTCTTTTCTGTACTTTACTTAGAGCAGCAAGTACACCATCTGATGATACTCTTTTAGCAAATAAGGGGTCAAATTTCAAGAATAAGCTTTCTTTGCCACTGTCCAACACTGTAGAACTCTTATTCTGGTTTAAAAGAAACTCAAATGCATCAGCATCAATGAAGATCTCACCATTTTCCAAATTTTCATCTTTTTCTTGGGGAGGTATCTCGTCGAAATTCATCATATCGCCTGCAACGTCCGTACCTGTCACCTTTTCAATAAGTTTAAATTCCTCATCCTCCAGAAAAGGACCTTCTATAGTATCTTCATCTTCTGTATGGATTTCTCGAACCGTTGTGTCTTTTTCGTTTGAATTACTTGTAAAGCATGTTGTATTGCTTATATTAGATGAAGAATCTTTACTAGCAATTTTATCGAATGTAATGTCGCCTTCGTTAGTATCTGTAGTCGTTATATTTATGGCGCTTTTTATATCATCTATTGTAGTATTTTGTGCTGGTGGAGGAGACATACGCATTTTTGATTTCGTTGCAAAAGGATTGAAATTCATGTCGTCAATTTCAGGCAAATTAAAAACATTTTTGGATCGATTCATAAGACTGGTGCTGTCGCCTGATGACGTTCCTAAAGAAAAATATTGCTCAGAAGAAGACGTGCTTTTGTCACTAGAAACGACGATAGTTTGTTCAAGACATTTCATTTCTTCATCCGTTTCATGTATTTCTTTTTGTTTAGTTGACGTCATCTCCGTGACTGTCTCAGTTTCACATGTGACATTCTCTTTTTGAACTTCTTGAGGGATAATAGCATTATCGTGTTTAATATCTGTTACATTTTGTATTAAGGATGGAGCTGGAATAACATCTAAAATATCCTGCGGTGTTTTAGTATCTTCAACAGCATTTTTTTCAGTGATTACTTCTTTAGTTGGTAATTGATTACTAAATGTACTGTTGAAGTTTCTCTTCTGAGCAGGCTTTTTCCTTTCAGGCTGCGGCTTTCGTCTATTGTTAACTTTTTTAGTAACTTCCTCTACTTTTTTTACTTGTTTATTTATTGTAGCAGAGGCCTGATTAGGCGAATCGGGAGTTGGAGACATCCGAATCTTTGTTTTCGTAGCAAACGGGTCGTCAATGTCATCAAAATTAAAGTTATAACCCTTTGACACAATCTTTGGTGAAATTGGAGGAGATGAATTAATTTGTGTCTGTGTAACAAAAGGATTATCTATGTTTTCTAAGGATTCTGTAGCCAGTTCTACGTCTAAAGCCAGATCAGTTACTGAAACGTAAGGGCTATTATTGGCAGATGTTATTATTTCTTCGTCAATTTCTTGTGCATTTTCTTGCATATTATCATCTGTTTTAATTGGGTTTAAATCGTCTAATGTGTCTGTGTTGGTTACATCCTCAGATTTAGTATCACGTGGTAATGCGGCACAGTCAACATCTTTTA
>DWON01010258.1:0-10891 GCA_018251015.1 Phocides pigmalion okeechobee
CCTGCGGGTGCAGGTACAATGTCTGGCGTGGCATCAGCATACGATTCCTGTTTACGATAAAACCTTGTTAAACAAGTACAAAAGTAAACATGTTTGTACTACATGTTGTAAATATTTTTGACGTGTGATTACAGAAAAGTATAAAATCAAATGTAACGATATAAGTGTCACGATTTTGGTGGTCCTGTGTAGTGACACATATATCTCCGAAATCTGATACGATTTCAGTTCTGTTTGAGGTTGGATGTGAACGTTATTATGTGGAAGCGACCACTTTAGCTTGCATGCCTGTTTGCTACTCTTCTACTATAAAAAAGGATAGGACCCTGTTCATGGCGCATTGCTGGGTTATCAATTAATTATTATATTAGTAATTCAAAGTCACTTAAACACATACGATAAACACAAACTCTCCAAGTGTACCAACGGCACGATTTGATTACGTGTCGGATATAATTAATCCGATACATCTACAAACGACATTTTATAGAAACACAATTATTTCTTTAAATTTACAAAAAAATATCATGAACTTACATCAGTGTGCGACGTCCTGGACGTTCTGCTATCGTGGTCGTGGGTGGCAGTCACAATATGGACCTCCTTCCCGCAATGTAAGCAATGGGCTTTTGCCTCACCGTCAGCGCCAGCCAGGCTATGCTCCGTTTGTTCTGAATAGAATACAGAGTCTGAACCTGGAGAAACCGAGCGCAGTGATTCTGCAGAGGCCGCCTTTGCAAATTTTCCTTCTGTTGATTGGATTTTAAAAACTCGTCAATGAAGCTTTGCCGATTTTATTTATATCATTATAGAATGATAAAATAATTAATTGTTGTCTAAAATTTGGAAAAAATGTAAACGAAGACAACAATTTTATTTCTTTATTTTAATAACTTAGTTCATTGGTCTAGTCACTTTTTATGTGCGTTCGATGATAATATGTAATGACGGCCTGCTGTAAAAAATTACCTTTTTCTTGTTTTCGATGATGCCTTGGCGAAGATGTGGGACTCTTGGTATACCGCAGTGGCGTTAATCTTGAGCCGGCGCTTACCAGTGTTCTTGTAGTTTCAATATCTTCTGCTTCAAGAGAACTCATACACGGCACAGTCGGTATAGACTGCTTCCTTCGAGGTAAGCTCCCGGGTAAAGAAATGCTCTCATTCGATCCGCTTTTTCTTCTAGGCCTAACGCTGCAAGTTGAGAGAAAAATAAAACAATAGAAGATAATAGAATTTAATTTAACTTGCTATGGACTTAATTTTATATCAACATTACCTATAACCAGAGTGGTTGTTCGATATTGGCGATTTCGCAACATTATTAGCACCTGATTTTCTTCTTGGACTATCTCTTAGGCGTCTATGTTTTCTAGGAGATATGTTACCATTACCAACACCTGAAAGAAATTACCTTATATTGTTAATCAGTATTTAATATATAGTAACATTTAAGTTACTACCTTAGTTTATACCATATTATATAATAAACTGTGTAGGATATAAATCGACAAACCGTCTTTTCTATATTGTTCGCTAGAATCATCAGAAGTTGGAATATTCAAATGTAACTTCATATTAGATCCGGCGCCTTCCCTTCTGTCATAATGTTGTGGTCTATGACTAATATCTATAGATTTACTTTGCGTTGGACTTTTAGCTTTTAATTTAGTTCTTTTAACGTATCTTTCTCTTTCTATTGGACGTTTGGCATCTGAATCTTTTTCTCTTGGCATTTTTTCTTTAATGGATTTTTCTATATCAACAGGTTCTCGAGGTGACGATTGCACGCTTCTTGGTTTGTCCACAAAATGTGTTTTCTTTTTCCTAATTTCGGGTATTTTTTCATCCAAAGGAGATTTAGTACAAGGAGATTTAAATATGGTCCGTTCAGAACGGGAACTGCTGTCTGGTTCTTTTTCTTTTTTGCCCCAATCATCTTGTGACGTAGAAATTGAATCATCATATGATTTTGAAAATTCTAGAGTGAATGCTTTCTTTTTTCTTCGTTTATCTTCAGCTAACCACGCTTTTTGCCTATTACTTGATCTATATTTTTGAGAATGCTTATAAGCTGAAATAAAATCATAATATATGTTTATGAATAAAGCTTTTATAACTCGTGTGTCATAAAGTATACAGCGAAGAAAATATTGTCTCACTCAAGCCTCCATCATCATCATCTTCAACAGGGCTTTCGTAATAACCAGAAGAAGAATAATGGACACTTCTTTCGTCATCAGATAAAGAACCCTGCAATAAAAATAAGAAGAAATATATTTTTAAATATCACCAATCAATCTACAAAATATAGAACAGAACAGAATGGCTTTATGACGAATATAATCTAAGGTGTATTTGGGTTTGTATTAAACTAGAAAAGAAGAAATGATATGGTCTAACCATCATTTTAGGCACTAATTGCTCCTTAAGATCATTACTTCGGTCTTCTTTAACGTATTTTGTGTCTATTTTCTCTTCTTGGGACTTCGTTTCTGGTTTTTCTTGTAATTCCCTCTTTTCAATCTTCTCTGTAGGAGTTTTATCAGTACTTTCAGTAACATTAGGATTTGATCCACCTACGCTGTAACTGCCACTGGAACTACTTTTACCACTTATCATATCTCGCGTGGACGTGCTCTAAAAACATATAAATTTCTTTAAGTAGCAGTTTAGTTTTTAAATAAACTTATGCGTATTTTTATTTAACTTACCGGTTTTGATAATTCTTCCTTACTTTTAATAATTTCAGTCTTATTTCTCCTATAATGATCAACAGTCGGAGTTATGTCTGCCTTGATTTCATTTCTGTCTACCCCTGATTTAGGTATTCTCTCTGGCAGAGGCAATGGAGGTGAAGACAAATTTGGTACTATAAAATTATCTCTTATTTCTACGGGAGGTGATAAACATGGTACTACTAAATCTTCCGCTACATTATCTGTTTTTGTGGATGAATATAGGCTTGATGCACTCTCAAAAGATGATCCTTCTTGCGCTTTGTTGTTTTCTGTATCTAAAAATATATGTCTGTTCAACAAAAAATAAATAAAAGAGATATTAAAAATTGAAGTAGTGGGAAACTTACGATGATTTTGGTTGTTAACAGTGCTCTTTTTGGAACTATCAGAATTGGCAGTTACATAGTCTTCGGTTGTAGTAGTACTTTCTGATACATCAGTAGTATTTATTTTTCCTGAATCAGTTCTTGCTAAACTGGTTTCACTACTTGCAGTTTTTGCTAGTGTAGGCTCCGAGGGCGACTCTAATATCTGATTTGGTATTGTGCCATTAGGTTCCTTTTGTTGGGATTTCTTTTGCAGTTCACGTCTTCTAGATGGACTGAGAGCCCGTTCTCGCTTTTTATTAATAAAACTAGGTGTTCTTTTAAAAGGAACGTCAGATAAATCCAAACTAGGATGAGTTATAGCAATAGCTGGAGTGTGATTTATTTTTGATGGTGTAGTTGGAGATAAGATACTTGATATTGTTGGTTGTTTTGTGATAGGTAGAATAACGTTTGGGACTACTGCGGGCGGAGATAGGGATGACCGAACGTGTACTGAACTTGAACTTGATGCATCTAATTTATTTCTCGGTGACGTAGGTGATTGGCTCTGGAATAAAAAATACATGATTGAGGGATTTAAGGAAACATGTTTAAGGTCAGCAGTAGCAGTGGTAGTAATACAAATTTTTACTTATTATCTTATGCTATTATCGTACATACGTACATTATATTTAATTTTACCTGTGAAGCATCAAATTCTTCATCTAAAGCATCCGTATCCAATGAAGATCTTTGTTGATGTTGTAATAGTAAAAGCTGTTTTCGACGAGAAGTTGGTGTTAGCAATGCAAGTGCTCCTGGTGAAGCGGCTAGCGAACTAAGATCTGAAGAACTGGAATAATATGGTATAATTTTAAATATGTTAATAAGTGAATATTCGTAATATTTTCTTTAATTTATAATCATTAATAAAAATCTAAAAAGGCCCTTACCTTATGACAGTTCCATTATCTGTACCAGAATCTACTTGTAAAACTGTTGTTTGTGATTCATTCCACATGCTATCAGAATGGTCCCTAAAATATGAGAGGATTATAATAATATGTATAGACAACGTATGAAAGAAGATCAATTTATTGTTGAAAATACCTGCTGTGATCAACAGTGAGCGACTCATTGGACGCACAAGGCGATGTCTTTTCTAATGGAGCAAGAATAGTAGTTACATGGTTGGAAATTATAGCCCGTTTTACTTTTTGATCCGCATCAGTTTCCTGATGTACTGGATCTGGCGAACCTGGACTTGATTTGGCGGTACTGCAAAAATTATACTAATTAGCGGAAAACTTTATACAAGTAAAATCATTTAAAATTTATACGCCATCAGATTTCGTCAAAAGATTTAGAGTCTTAAATTTCATATTTAATTACAGGTTTGATCATATTTTATAATAATCACTTAAAAAAAGGTTTATTTTATTGATTGTTTATTTAATCAATTTATTTAAGGTAAATATGAAGTAGTCTATATAATCTTCCATGACTTCTCATTTTGAATAGTTTAAGAAGAAAAAAACAGCATCTAGAAGAATTACATCTAGAAGATTATCAGGCAACCTAAAACTAAATTATTTACATTATAAACGTTTTCTGTGTTAGATAAGCTATGTTAATTTTCAGATAAAAAGTTATAGACAAGCAGTTATAATGCATTAGCAAAGTGTGTGTTTCTATGTAGTGCATACCTGTTTTCAGTTACTTCATCCTTGTTAATAGTTTCCGTTTTTTCTTCAAAACTTACACTTCGAATTCTAAATGGTTCATGCTTGTAACTAATATACTTTTCATGAAAATCTTCATATGGCGCATTCCCGTCTGAAGAACTATTAAGAGAATTATGCAGATGAGAATGAATGAAAGCTAGGCATTCATAATCTACGCTTAAAGTTTCATTATTATTACATCGAGGCAAAATACTAAACTTGCTTACTTTGCCTTAAGAATGCAAGAAAATAAGAAAAAGCGAGACAGACTATCCAGACAGTGGATGAAAAGTGATGTTTTTACGTGTGCACTGAAATATTGTGTGCTTCAGTTTCCCTAATAGATACTTTACTATCAATATGAAAACAAGATATACTGTTAGTTACTTACCTAAATGATCCATCAGGTTCGAATCCAAATATACCTTCATCTTTGATTGGAGTTTGTGTATAATTTTGGCCAATATATTGCTTATAAATTGATTCCCTTTCTCTATCTTCTCTGATTATGTTTTCTTGGCTAGTTGACATAATTATTGGTGCATCTTTTATGCCATCACTACCCGTGTTTATTTCTGTTTTCCTACTACACAAATAGTAAATTTAGTAATAAATAATTAAGCATTACTTTTTTACGAAACAAAACTTTTTAAAAGTAATTTATGAATTGATTTTGTACTTACGCATCCAAAAGAATCTCTCCTTCGGACATAGTTTTTTGTAACATTCTCCGATTCTTCCTTCGCAATGTTGTGAATGGTATAGCTTCTTCATCAGGCCTTGGTTCAAAGTCAATAATAATTTCTTTCTCGTTTTTTTCACTGTCGTCTGTTGTTGTAGCTGAAGTTTCCGTAGACGGATCCGATTGAAACGTTGAAGTCTTGGACAATGGATGAGACGTATTTATAGTTTTCTGCGAAGCATCACTTGTACTTTTTGATAATATAGACCTTAAAGATCTTTCACATTTAGCTTGTTTAGCAATTTCTTGTTGTAAATATTCTAAATTTCTCCGATTTAATGCCATGCTTTTCTCAATTGTGTCCATATCGTCATCAATCGTATCATCTCTATCACTTTCATGTATAAATTGAAAATTTTGTTGAAAATATTCTTGAGCTTGTTTTTGAAAGATACTAAGTTCCGATGATTTGTCTATTTGTGATGATGAGGCGATGGATTTTACAGATGAAGACGTGACATCATCCGAATCCCCTCTTTGCATCAGAGGTGATGTTAGATTCATTGTAGTAGGTGAACGTGGCGATCTGGGCGGTTCTTCTGATTGGGTTCTATGCAGTTTTTCATGATCAGTACCTATAATACTGAAAAAATCCAAACATTTAAAATATGTATCAATGTATATTTAAAAGTTCTCTTATGTTGCTGTTAATCTAAGGTATCTAAGTACCTTTCAATATTAGCTGACATATCACATTGTGTTTCTTGCCCCACTAATCGATCTCCGCCTACTTCTGAGAATGATTTTGTTAATCTTCGGGCTCCAACGGTATATCCGTTAGTTTGTACACCGGCTGCCACCATCTTCACCTGTAATTTTGTAATAGTTTACCTCATTACAATGTTATATATTTGTTTTGAATTATTATCATAGCTTTGAAATAGAAATAATTATGATACCCTTTTAATCGTCCGTGGACTAAGAGACAAATAATTTGGCGGAAGTGGCTTTCTTCCTAAGCATACTTCAGTTTGAGTAGCTTGGGTTCTCATTACTCCTTTTTTGATTGAATCTGCAAAACAAATTTATTTATTAAATAAAATAAGTAAATTGATTAATATATATATAATAAATATTTTTTTAAAATGTAATAAATAGAATTATTTCAATTTAATATACTTTATATTATTATAATTATAATTGTTCTCACAACGATAGATTCAATTTTAAACCGTTGTTAAGTATTTTTCTTTTTTAAGTTCTTAACAGATTTCTAATTTACTTTAATTTTATGGAAAGTGAATATTTCTACATCTGTTATATAATTCTATTTGCTGATGTTTCAAACCATTTTCATAGTTTATGATCACGGGTTTAAATGTAACTGTAGAAGTAGTACAACAGTGGAACTGTAACTATAGAAGATTTCTAAATTCTAAACTTTACCTAGTACAAGGACTTTTGGTTGCTCCGTCTGCGGCGGCCTCTGCACCGGTGGTGGATGAGTGGCTATCGGTGCTATTGGTGGCGGGTAATGTAGTGGCGCAGGAGCTTGGCCTGGTATGTATTGAGGATACGGCGGAAATGGCTGGAACATTATTGGCAATGTCGCGTACGGCTTGTTTTCTGGCTGTAATAATTAATAATTTATTTATTTATAACATAGTACTTTTTTTGGACATTGCGTCCAAATGTAAAGCAATGTCGATAAGTTACAAGCATTTTATTAGCTTGCAGTCATGATAGGTATAATTTGTATTAATGTATGCTTTAAAATATTTACCATTATACAAAGATATACAGGCATATTATATACATAGGGGTAGGCGATTGTCGGAAGTAGTTTTAATGTAACTTAATAGCATGGATTTCCACAAAGTAAGGCCTGATCCTATTAAAATAGTTATTTTATTAATAATTTACTACTGTTCGTTAAGAATTAGGAATACCGTTTTTTTAGTCTAAATCCGACTTTTGGTCTTAATCCCTTCCCCATTCTAGTAATATTTATTTATGCACATATGAATAAATCTAATAAAATGAACACTTTTTTCATATAATTCTAGATTTTTTATTCTCTTACTACTACATTAATTACATTAAAGACTTTGTTTAATAAGAGTATTTCTACAATGCATTGGCATACTAACTCCATTACCGAGAGGTGATTTAAAAACTTGTACATACGTATATGTACAATAGATACCTTAATAACTCTTCCGTCAAGTAATCGTTCGCAGTCTCTTCTAAAACGGTTACCACCCACGGCAGCCGGCATCACGGAGTCATCAAATGTGGTCAAAGTATGCGAGCGAGCGAATGACACGTGCTTAGTTCTGTAAGTATGAGAGGTATTATTTTAGTTTACGTTAGATTTATAGATCTTGAATGTTTGAAGATGAGTTAAGGTAAACTAATGTTAATGTTGAATGAATTATTATTAATTTAAGAAATCAAATTGGATTTTTTGTTTATCTATAATGATTAAACAAAAACGACAAAAGTTGCTTTTACCTATGGGGTGGTATTGTTAGTGGTGGCGGTGGCGGCGGGGGAGGTATTGGAGTATGTGCAGGGCAGCTGGAAAAAGAAAATATATTTAAACTACGTGCCACTATTTGTGAGTTCTATGACCTCGAACAGGCTCCATATCATACTGTAGCATCGCATTTATGTCTAGATTAATCAAAAATGTGTTGCAAGACATGACGTGTGCTCAGTTTATGCTACCTTCCACATTAGATCCCTTATATATATTTCTTATCCATATTTCTACTCTCTCAAATGCTCTTATTCCTCCTTCAGTTTCTATACCATCATTGACAATATCTAATTCTAGTGGTTATCCTTAAATTTACACAAAAACCGACTATTTGCTACGAAGGTAAAACCCGACAACTAATTGGGGATAGAAACTAATCTGGGAAATCTGGGGTCAGTTGGCCCTTTATCTGAACCTTTTCTACGATCGTGTGGGCTAGTGTAAGGGAAAAGATAAATGAAACTCGGCACGCATAATGTTACATGAATATCCGTATTTATTAGGGGAAATTGATCCTCATTTAGAAATGGAAGATAGATTAGATTTGTGTGGTGCGTATCCTGATGTTCCTTCGTATTTGTCGAAAATTTATTACTTCAACAACGTAATTATTCAAAACAAAAAATCGTGCGGCACTCGGGGCCTGCCGCGGTAAAACTATTGCATAGCATTTTTTATCAACTTAACAATTATAGTTATTTATTTATGCAGTATTTTTTTTGTTTGATAAATTCAAGTTACACTTTTTGAGCGTGGTGACCGATAAGAAAACATTTTTTTCTTTTATTGAATAAGTGAGAAATTAATATCGTTTAAAATATTTTTACAGAGCAGCTTGTCTCGATCCGAGGGAACTTCGTACAGTTGTATCATATATGTATGTACATACAAGTTAAGCGAACGCTCGGCCGAGCTACATGGTAGGCGGTGTTAGGTTTTATTTTCGTTACGGAATTTCTTGATTCGGTCGCCGCGCTCAAAGCCTGCGATAAAACCTATGCAATAGCTTAAAAATAAATAATTTTATCCTTGTTTATACTTTCATTTTAGTATCGTAAATATTTCTCATAATTACCTTTAAAATTTCAGGTTGAAAAATAACTTTTAATACCAAAGAACATAATGAAGATATAGTGACTCTAACATTCGGGAAGATCATGAAATGATTGTCTCAAATGATTTTGTCGCAATGTCGATCAACCTAAAAAATTATACCAGATAATACATGCGAAAACTTCCTTTGAATTTTGCCATGGTCTCTATATAACACAAGGAAATACTTACGGTATTATAGACGGGGGTCTAGGTAATGAGCCTCCACGGCTTACTGACGCGATTTGGTCCACATTGTAATTCTGGGGCCAACCCGCGTTATCTTCTATTACCGATCTGAAACAAATCCAGTTCGAGGTTAGTTTTTGGAGGTAATGTTAAAATTAAACTCATTATTATCTGTGAGCTGCAAATACGATACTTTCATAATAAGAAGTTGATACTTTGGCAATTGTTGTACAAAGATTTAAGTTGAGGACAGTTTTCATGAAGTATTTTGGAGTATTAATGAAGCGATAAAGAGATTAAAGAACTTAAACTCTTTCTAAGTTTGAAGTAAGTTGCTAGTTTTAATATAATTGTTAGCAATTGAAGCTACATAAAACAAGTAATAACGCTTCATTGTATTGTCATAAAAAGAGGAATTCGATCCAGTCATAGACGATACATTTAATTGGAACATCTAATATAATTCACATAATGAATCTAACTTGATATGAATACCATAAAACAAATTATAATAAAAACCTAACTCAAACGATGCACAGTACCATTGAGATATGCTGATAAGAAAGCTGGTTGCACTCCCGCGCTGAATTACGATCACAATTCCCTGGGCGAGATATGAGTCAGTAACCAGAAGCGCCGATCAAATGTGGCACTAAATGTTTGAATTTTTGGGTACTGTCATCATGCGACCAAATGATTCAAAGCCTACCGGAAGTAAGTGTAATATTGGTGTTATTAGACTTAGTAAAACGTGGTATTTTCTGAATGTATGATTTAAGTTTAATGGATGTATATCGTTAGATATTTTTACTAATTGTACGACAAAGCATAAAGTAAAAGATTGTATTTATATTTGGACACAAATCATCTCAGATAGCATAGAGAGAGGTCAAAGGTACAAGTACGTCGTGTATACATCGTGTAAGTTAAACTTCGAATATACGTATTTGAGGTAGATTAAATAAGTTAATTTCATGGACTCAGAAAACAAATACAAAACATGAATAACCTTTCGCTTTTGTATACGCAAAGTAAGGAGAATATTATGTACACAATTCAAGCAAAAACATCCCTTACCCAAAACAATACGCAAGGGTTGTGGCGAGTTTACATATTGTTCGTCATCCTTCTGAATTCACAATATTATAAATTCATTTTTCATATCAAAAAGCTTAATTCTCTGAGAAACTTTTTTAACAAGCGACCCACTTCAAATTACGCAGGAAGTGAACTTGTTGACGTAATGAAGGTTATCCCCGACATTCCTATGTAATATTCAACGAATCTGCTCAAGTACATCGTACCTTTCAACGTTCTACGTACTTAAATATAAGGGCCAATATTTTACTGTGGATTTTGCTACCGAGAAATACTTTCATCGACCTTCAGGAAAAAATAAAATATTTAAGCATGTGCGGTTTATAAAACACATAAACTGATAGGCGTTAGTTAGGACATATAGGCTAAATACTCGAATTGATTTGAATTCAAATATTTTATTTTATTAGAAGGTATTTATGTGTATGTGTTTTCTTCTTGTGTTGTGTTTCGGTTGGAGAGGTGTGGTTGCCGGATACACATTATTGGAGGCGACCATCTTAGTCCTCAAGAGTA
>DWON01010259.1:0-10891 GCA_018251015.1 Phocides pigmalion okeechobee
ATGCATTTGATCATGCGATGATCTTTAGCAAAGTTGTTGTGCATGAGCCCACGAAGGTTTCTGAGTTGGTACGATCAGTTTTCGACAGATGGCGCCACTGTCATGACTCAAAATGAATTTATTAATTATCTAATGTCTTTCCTTCAAATTTATTTTAGTCGGTGGCGTAGCAACGCGCCCAGGGTATAGGTAGTAATATATAAAAATGAATATTTGTCAGTATATCATTTATAGAATCGTAAACTATGCATTTGATCATGTGTAGCAAAGTGTTGTCCTTGAGCCCATGAAGGTTTCTGAGTTGGTACGATCAGTTTTCGACAGATGGCGCTACTGTCGTGACTCAAGATTAATTAAATATATGTGTAATGTCTTTCCTTTAAATTTATATTGGTGGCGTAACAACGCGTGTAGGGTACAACTAGTACATAATCTACGTGATTCTACTGTCGTCCACTTTGAGACTAACCTTCTGAGATTCTACTGTAATACATGTGATCTGAGACTAACACTCTACAATTATCCAGAGACCCATTTATACTGAGACTAACGCTATAAAATTCTGCTCTAAGCTATATATTTGCCGTAACACTTTGCTATTATAGGACAACAACAGGTGTGGCGGTAGTGTTGTTGTACTACCATTTTATATTCAATAGATTTATTTCTTTCTTTATGATGACCTATATTATTTTATTAGTTACATATCACCCATTTACGATGTTAGTGTGACATTTCGAGATATAAAATTTTTCATTCTATTTTTACAAGTTGAAACTTTATAATACCTTTACATGAATGGTTTCATATTTTTTGACATAAAAATGCTCTAAAAGTAAAACTTTATCTGTGTAAAAAGTTACAATCGATCAAAAGTACGAAACTCGTCTTCTGCAACATCAAGCTTTTTAAGATGTCACCTTATCGTTGCAAATGGGCAATATATTATATTATTATTCGTAAGTTAAAAGATAATTTTATGTGTTTCTGTTTGTCTCTAAATAGACTAATAATTTTCACCAGAATTTCAAAAATTTGAATGTTTAACGTGTAAGGGTATGAAATTAAATTAATCATTTATCTTGTGTAAAATTAATGCTATAAACCAACTATAGGTATGGCTCTGGTGTTGATATCAAACCATAAATAATTCAAGCAGATTTTCAAAACTTGAAATGTCGTATGTGTTCAGGGTATAAAAGTAAACAACGGAATGAGCTACATCATTTTATTCATGACACAAAAGATATTACACTTTAAACATTGCCATCTAACATCAAATTATGTTAACAATATCAATACAATCAAATTCCATTTTTATATCTGAATTACAAGTTGCAACAAATTTATTACAGAATGTTGATGCATTCCAACTGGATATACAGAACTGTATACATTTCAAAAGAAAAGTCCGAAGTAATTCATTATCAATACCATTGATATTTCAACGGAAATTTTACCATGTTCTTCAATCAAATTCGCAATTCAGACTTTTCTATACACTATCCGATTATTGTAACTGACACAATATCTCAGATTTACAGTCGTTTTAATTTTCACAGTTACCGTACAATTATCAAGATATTTTTACACATACGTTATTTTAACAAAATACATTTTGTTTAAAGATGGAACATTTCTGGAAATTTCAAAAAGATTGCCGCAACTGTTTAGTTTTAGGATCTGGTACAGAAGAAGCCTGTGGCACGTTTCATAGGAAAATCGAAACGTGGTCGAAACAAGGACAGAATATCTCTTAAATGGTTTCCAAAATTTTAATGTATGTAGCTCATATATGCGCCACAGACTTCCATATTATGTAAATAATCAATTATCCCTTTACATTCCAAGTTAACATTTTCTTTCGAACAGTTTCTTTCAAACGGGTTTTTTTGGTACACTTCAATTTCACAAACTTTAATGACAATTAATCCACTATATTTATAATGGTTACAATATTACTTTTAAGAAATTGTACCAACTGTTAAACATATTTCAAGTGAATTTAGTATTATAAAGACATTTTCATTGGGTAACACAATAATATTTATCATCAATTCTACTGATATTATCAAACATTACACATATAGATCGTAATGGAAAAATGCATGCATTGATTGATATTCCTACCTTCGCTAATTTGCGAATTACAAACAAATTGACACGTCTCTATAATCAATGCCTTATGGTTCTAACATTTCGAGTTGCATCATCCATAAAAAGTCGTGAAGTTAGACAACAAGTTCAAACCAGAAAGAATTTACCAGTTTCAATAAGATACATCGTTCCAAAAATCCAATCATCATACCGTCCATAATAGTATAGTTCTTACATTCTAAGAAATAATATAAATCCATCTCATCAAATGCCTTGCCTTATTTCCCTACAATGGAAATCCAATCTCCAGAATACACAGCCCAATAATATAGTATTAAAAAAAGGTACACACATCAGTTACAATCTAAAATATAGTAGTGGATATAAATACAGAATACATTCATATTCTGCCAGGTCATCGCCATCTTACAGCATTCGTATAGCGATGGAGTACCAAGCAGGATTGTTTACAATCCCCAAATTACCACCCAAATGACCAAGAACGAGTGACGTAACTATTTTTGTTTTTTTGAAAATACCGTAAATAGTCATCAAAATAGAGCGACAGGATGGTCAGCCTACTCTTTACCAAAATAGTGTTTATTTTCTTAACATTACACCAAGACGAGACGAAATCGAATAAACGAGAGATTTTTGTAAGGATAATGTAAAAACCGATAAAGAGAAATAAATTAGATGTTGAATATAATAAATAATAGAAATAAACAATTTAAATAATTTAAATAAACGACAATTCCAGAAATACGTTTAAATCAAGTAACCAAATAATTATATTAGACTGAGTTTACTGAAATTAAAAAGAGTTTAAAACACTAAATTTAAATTTAAATGAGTTATTTTAAATGAAAACATCAAATTGTGTAGTCTGTAAGATGATGAAACGATTAATGATAAAATTAATGACAACTGAACTGAGTTAAATGCAGAAGATTTTATAGATGATTATGATGATTTATGTTTGAAATTACGAATCATATAAGAAGGTAAAAAACTTAAGGCTATTGTGTTGTTATTCAAAGTGCATAAATGCTATAAATAAAATATTGAACAAACATTATCTTACGACATATTTCCGATAACTAAAAGTTTATGATTTTCTTGTCTTTTCCAAAATATCTATCGTACACTAATCGTGAATCTCGAAAATGATTTGTTTTGTAGTAGTCCTGAGGGTTAGATGTGAAACTACCTCCTTTAGGTTTATTGTTCGTCTTATTACCAATCCTAATCACACTGTTAATAAATTGATTATCATTTTCTAAAACTTTATATGTACTGTTTTTGGAAAACTGTTTTAATTTGTAGCTAAGTCGATATCTTTAGATCTTCTTGTAACCCAATATTTAGACCTACATTTCTTTAATTTCCGTGATACAAGGGCGCCGCTTTAGTTAATATTAACATTTTTATAATCAATGATTTTGAATTTTTTATAATTTGAACGAGAAGAAAGCACAAGAGAGCAATACGTTAATCTATCTTAAATCTATAGACATTCAGGAGTCTCGTTTCTTATAACTAGAACTACTGATTTCAACTTTGCGTTATTCGTGATCATTTCAATGTACATCTTACGTATATAAGTTATTCTAGCCTTAAAATCTACAGACATCAGAGTGTCTGTGTCCGTTTTCTTGACATATAAGACGGTATTTACATACCTGTCTAAGCTACTACAACCTTAAAATCTATAGACATCACGGTGTCTTTTGCTTAATTAACATTGGATCATCATTGTAATTTCGCGACATGTATGTCGGTATTTACATTCTTAAGTAAGCTAACTAGAACTACTAATTTCAAATTTGCATTATTCATGATCATTTCAATGTACATCTTACGTATGTAAGTTATTCTAGCCTTAAAATCTATAGACATCGGTATGTCTCCTTCCTATGTACTACACATTTTAATAGAGTTGTCGCTATTAAATTAGCAAACCTACGATAATCTTAAAATCTACATACATCTTTGTATCGTTGTCTTAACAATTGTGACTCTTTTTCTCACTCGAATTTATTTCCTTATCGTAAATACACAAGTCTTAAAATCTACACACATCGGTGTGGCTTTTCCTTAACCATGAACAACTGTAACGAATATTTCTTTTTTATATGTACACAAATCTTACAATCTAAAGACTTATCCTTACAATCTAAAGACATCAAAGTTCTTTAATTGTGTCTGAATAAGTTCCTCGACGTCGTGCTTGTCGGTACTTGCATCTTATCTAATCTACTCTAGCCCTACACCTACAGACATCCCGGTGTCTCTTTCCTTAACTATAGATCATTTATTTAGTAAGCCGAGGCATTTGTCAATCTGTACACACTTATTTAAGCTAATTTAATCATAAAATCTACAGACATCAATGTGTCACATTCCTTAACTATTAGATCATCTGAAGTTTCATCGACAATTCATGTGTCGGGATTTACTTATCCTATACTACCGTCATGTAGTCTAGTTACTTCTTTTCTTAAAATTTTACAAGTGGAATCAATTTATGGTTCAGTTACTTAAAGGTCACCAAGAGGATAAAAACATTTCGACAATTGTTATTACGAACGACATCTAACACGAAGCGTCGGCGAGAGCAAGTTCGCTTATCCAAAAACACAATTATGCCGTTCGACAATTTTTAATATGAATACCACAAGTTGTTTTGGATTAATATAAAATTTTACTTCCGTCCTTCACAAAATAATGCAACCTCGCGTCTTTCTGTATGGTTATCGGCGTCTCTAAATGGACGTCTCTAACCAACCCCAATTAGGATACCATCCTAAATGGGGTCAGCCACAGAAGTGGCTTAACAACTAGCCCTATCCTGAATGTACCCAACATCTAATCCATTCCAAAACTTTCAATTGTGGCCGGTAGAATCTTAAACTCAATCTGCATCAATAAGTAAGAGAATCATAAATATCTTCCTTCCTTAATCATCTATCTTAAGCTAAGTCTCTTCATACTTCCCTTTTATTCTTCCCTTACTCGTCTCTTTCATACTGCAAACTTACACTTAATTTCGACAAACTTACTTACAATGGCTTGTATGTAGAAATTAGGTATAAGTCTCTAACTGCTCTACAATAAGGCGTTGATGGCTTTAGAATTTTTCACATTTTTACTTTTATGATTTCGTATCTCACAACACTGTTTCGATTTATCAGTTCACTATTACTGAATACAACAAATTTATCGTTATATTTAGTAATTGCAAACGTGACATAGGTATCTGTTTAAGTCAGACTTCTGAGTTCGGTCATCACTTTTGAGATTGTGTCTTACGTACAATAATGCTAGCTTAACTTAATCTTATCTTCTAAATGGGCAGTGCATATGCAACTGTTTCCTTAATTATATGTTTAATTTAATCGAACTTTTATTTCCTGGTTAAATTTAAACTTGTTTATTAGTGATGAATAACTAATTGAAATCATTTACATCGCTTAAATTTAAAAAAATATAAAATAAGTAGAAATAAAGTGAAGCTGACATAAAACAAACAAGTTATTTTAAATAAATAGCGAACAAGCATGCAGCCGCCTGAAGTAGCTGCAGCTCATAAACAAATAAAACCAAACTAAAACAGACAGTGGTTTCATCTGAGGATGTATTCAGATGCGCGCTATTCCGGAGGACTGAGGTGGTGGCCTCGGATATAAATAAAGCCTGCAGACGCACTTCTCCAACCGAAACACATTGATTTACAGTGGATCAAGAAGGCGGCGATGGTGTTTTTCCGGCCGAATTATAGCTAAACCACCTAAAAACCTATATGGTAACATAATATTGAAATACAGAAAAAAAAAACGAAAAAAGACGAAGAAATAACTCAGAATGACCTAAAACCAAATGAATAACAATTAATTCAAATTTTTATTCTTCATTTATTCTTCTTTTTATTTCATTGTCATTTATAAGTACATTTGAGTTTTAACCTTAACCTAAGACTTACTTACTAATGGAAGTTATATCGTCCGTAGTTGATACTATGTGTGATTTACGCAGATAAGTATGAAGGGAAGAATTTTATTAGACATTGTTCTGTGTTTAGAAGTTAAAATTTATTTTTGAGTAAAAGAAATACCGATTTTTTTAGTACATAATCAGGGATACTGTGGCCATAGGCACAGACGGGCCACAAATTTTAAGAATTAATAACAGATGTTTACATTTTCAAATTAAGACGTAATGGTATATCGTTTCCACAAAAGAGATACTGTTGATATCGAGTCCAGTACAGACGGTTAGTAAACGCATCGTGCCAGTAAATCGTGACGTTGACGTGTCATATCGTGAGAACAATTGGCACCCGTCAAGTTGGTAGATCTTGGTACTCCTTATCAGGTTGTTAGATGCCAGTATAAGTACGGAAGAAAATGTATTTTCGTAACTATTGCAGTCACATATAGTATCCACCCTTAATACGCGTACCTAAAAGCTAGTTACATATCCTAAGCTTTGGCAGTGTCAAGGCGACTACTTTGTATTATATGTTTGTACTGCATATTGAGGTTGTTGTTAATGTTGATGAAAAAAGTATTAATTCAAAATTATTAATGTTTTAGAAAATTTTGCCAACTCTATTTAATATGAATGGTGATGATATGAATGTAGATCGTATAGAAATAATATTATGAAAAAAATTATGTTAAAAATTATAACAACAATTAAACTAATTCTCGATAATCAAAATTTGAATAAATTGGGATCGTTTAAAAATAATTTCATGGAAAAATAAATATTTAAAATTTATTACCATTTTAACCAATTGGTATTAACTCAAATAACGATGACTCGGATTCAAATAGAAGAAAATATGATGGAAAATAAAATATGTTTTATTTAAACAAAACCTTGACAGTGACAATATGGATGATTGTGATCGTGAAGAAATAATGTGATGGAAAATTAATATATCAAACTTAGTTGCAATATAACTTATTCTTGACAATGGATTTGAATGGATTTGAATCTCATGTATCATGTGAAAATCATATATCATGGAAAAACACGTTTACTAACATGTTGACGAAATCTCGTAAATCATAATAAAGATGAATTGTGATCACATGTAAATAATGTGGTGGAAAACTAAATATTTCAAATATATTAGAACATTGTAACAAAATCTTGTCAACCTTGATGAATCGTGAGATAAAATGGGATGTACTTCATGGAAACGATTACCTGTTTTGTCGGTAATTATAATCTAAACAATTATATCTAGCTTACAATTTCTTCGCTTTTTCTTTAATTCCCTGTCGCTGACCAAGCTATTATCCGAAAATTTAATTTATTATAAATTTTAAATATTGTTTATGTTAAAGGAGTAGCAACCCT
Organism: Phocides pigmalion okeechobee; assembly: GCA_018251015.1. Classification (NCBI taxonomy): domain Eukaryota; kingdom Metazoa; phylum Arthropoda; class Insecta; order Lepidoptera; family Hesperiidae; genus Phocides; species Phocides pigmalion. Next base: position 7,468 of record DWON01010259.1, read on the forward strand.
ACATGTGGGTTATCGGTGTTAAACGTTCGCTGCAGTCCAAGGTCATCCATATCGAACTCAAAAAGATGTTAAGTCCCATCTAAGCTTAAGTAGATACGTTGCTACTCCTGAGGACTTAGATGGTCGCCTCACTTTAAGTGTAGCCGGCAACCGCAATGAGAGCGGCGGTGGTACCACCCCGGTCGAACTGATGTTCTACCACCTTCCAAAAAGTATATCAGGGTGAAAGTGGCTAAAAGAGGTGTAAGGGCGTCAAGATTTATATATTTATTAATAAGCAGGATCTTCTTATTAAGCATTTATGGGTAATTAGTCTAAGAGCCTTCGATATGTGTGTACGTAGGTCTTTTCTTCACCTCTCAGATGGAATAGAGGGACATGCAATTTTACGACAAAATTCGCATTAATTTTTAATTGGAGTACAAGTCTAGTTTCACATATCGAGATGTTCGCAATTTTTCTATGTGAATGCTGATAATAGCTTTGTCATCACGACAGGACACTTATACTAAGTTCATTAATACAAAAATAATATTCTCCTTGCTATTATTAACTTACAACCTATTATTTTTTAGGTTTTTTCCTTTTATGTGTTTTTTTTACGTTTTCTACTTTTTATGTGTTTTTTTACGTTTTTTCCTTTTATGTTTTTTTTTTACGTTTTCTACGTTTTATGTGTTTTTTTTACGTTTTCTTCTTTTTATGTGTTTTTTTTTCGTTTTATAATTTTGGGATTTTTTTGGATATTTTTCGTTTTTAGAAAAATATAACAACTATAGCCTAATAATATGAAATGCGTACTAATTACTAGCTTAAACCTTTATTTTAGTATTTACAGTGGTGAGATATAAGGATCATCACCGATTTCTTAATTCCTAATGTATCTTTTCATTTTCATATTGCTTTCATACAACTGACTGATAAAATCTTTGTAGTACATTTAATGAACACATAAATTTCAAAATTATTGCATTCAAGAAGCAACGATTTATTAATGCTAAAAATTTACCCAGGACTTTAACAACAATTACATTTAAGATAGTAAAGCAATCAATTTGGAAGATACGATGTGGAGCGAAGAGTTCCAATAACATAACTTAGTTCAGGCAAGACAACGGATAGGTAAAAGCAATATTGCAAGACAGATATAGAAGGATATTGGCAAATTAATAAGGAGGTCAATATTATGGAACATAAAAATCAGGAAAAAAAATGGTGGTGTTGAAACCCTCGATACGGAAACGGAGTGAAGGAAGAAAGAAAGAAGAAGAACTTTAAAGAGGAAAGATAGACAGAGAAAGTTGAACGTTAAAGTCGAACCAAAGTAGAAGAGTAGAAGAGTTAGTGGTCAAGATAGAAGAAGGCCATAAGACGGTAAAAACAAAACAAGGTCGTTCGAGGGTTACATGTTAACGCATCGAGTTGCTATCAGTTGGTCGGATTGCGGAACTCAAAGCTTTTTATTCCCTTAGTCGCCTCCTACGACATGCACGGGGTGAGTTGCAGCCGATACATTCTAACCCAGACCGGCATGGGTCATCGAAATATGCAAACGGAACGGAAACCAATGACTTTATCAGTTCAGAAGGGTTTACGGCACCTTAAACTATTACTAACAAACCTTACATACTAACTCACGGTGAAGATTAACTTCAGCCAAACGTGAATTGCATATCATAATTAAGACAGGTTAGACGTCGTGACAAAGTATTTATTATTACGTGACTCTTCGGTTCGTATAAAAAATAGGTATTAAAATAAATATCCATTTACATATACTATGAAATACTTTCTTACAATTAACAAGATAAATGTAATAAACACAAAATGTATGATGCAACGTTTAATGGCAGTAGTCGTTTTGTTAAAGTTACTGACCCAACACGCTGAAGTAAATACAATAAGAAATGAACAAAATAAAGTCTTTTGAAATTACTGTAGATGCCAAAGTAGACAAAAATGTTACTAGAGTCAATATATCAGTGGGATCAATCAAATAATATTATACTTCAATGGATGAGATATTTAACTAGAATTTTCATTGAATTTAAATGATGAAGAACAGATAATATAGGGGAAAGGCTTGATTGAGGTGATTAATGACTTTTTAATCTGAGTAGCAAATGAATATATATCCACCTGATGGTAAGCGGTTACTACTGTCCGTGGTGGCTGTTGCCATCTCTTTTGAACCAAGGTCGAGACTGTCTATAGGGGTGTTATGTAGCTAAAATATACATTAGACTAATTGAGGAAAATTCTGACTAAGTACTTTAAGGGCAACTTTTCGGTTAATCTTTAAATCTTCGACTGGTGTCTATGTTTTCCTCGCCTCCTTGATCGGGCAGGATCACATACATTGCTTCTTTAAGCAATTGACTCTAGAACATAGGGTAGGTTTAAAAATGTAATATAGGCAATAAGTCATTATCGTGAGAAGAGTTATAATGAGCATGATTAACTTGAAGTATAATCGCTATATATTGTGATCGTCGCCACCCGATACATTCAATTGCTCAATCTATTTTTTATGTTTTGAAAGCAGCAAGTAAGTATTCGATTTGAAAGTAAGTCGTCATTGACGCAAACAGACAAGTGTTGTGAACTCTATATAGAACAAGAGGTATGCCTGAAGGTGATAACAGAATCGTTGCTATTTTTCTTCAAATGTAAGTGTGTCCGTAAACACAACTGTTGAACCAGATTGTAGAATTTGTCATAATGTACTCAGCCAGTTTGATTTTGAATTTGTTTGGATGTAATTTATGTGCCAGTGTCTTATTGAAAAAGATTCCTGTTAAAATAACCATTTTTAGTAGAACATCGTCATATATCGGGGGCTTGCAATATTTGTATCGATAAATACTTCAAGTTTATGTTTGATTTTGTGTTTATTTTGAATTTCCATAGTAGCTTTGTCAGGTCTTACCAATAGCAGGTTGATTAAGTAAAAAAATAGTAATGTCCGGTCTATTAATGCCTTACGAACTATTATTTTTTACGTTTTTGCCTTTTATGTGTTTTTTGTCCGTTTTTGTAATTTTGTGTTCTTTTTTTAATTATTTTTTATCGTTTTTGGAAAAATATCTCTACAACAGCCTTAATATTACCATTCAAAGATCATTTTCTGTACTTCTTGGATTTTATTTTAATATTACATTAACGATATATAATCGTCATCATTTTGCCCTTAATTATTTTTCTCTTTGTTTGTTATTTTCTTATTGCTTCCTTACAACTTACTGATAAAATCTTTTAATTAAATTTAATAAACACATAATCTACTAATTTATAATAATTAAGAAACAACCATTGACTAAACTAATGACTTAAAAATACTAAGGAATTTTAGATGGATTAGATTTAAGAAATTAAAGAATTGAGTGAAGATTAAGCTATCGATTTGGAAGATACAACGTGGAAT
>DWON01010260.1:0-10889 GCA_018251015.1 Phocides pigmalion okeechobee
ATCCTTAAATAGAACTTCTGTTCTGTTTGAGATTAGACGTGGTTGTCCATGGGCTGCAGTGACCACTTAACATCAGGCCTTCATGCCCGTTTCTTACTCTTTCACAATAAAAAAAAGGGATGGAGTTAGGAGGTATTTGAATTTCTTGTAATTAAAATACGTATTTGAAAGCCAAATTCATATTTGGTACTTGTAATTCAATCTGCGTTTTTTTGTAATTAATATTTGAAATACTCGTGGTTTCAAAATACATTTGAACGTAAATATATGTAGCTTTTTTATTATTAAGAGTATTCTGTAAATAGAAATCGTTCATGTAATTTCTATAATAAACGTCTGCTGGATGTTGGTCCTTTCAGCTGCCCTATAGGAACATTTAAGAGGAAGATGAGGCAGGCGATTGCCGAAATAAAATAATTTTGTTGTACTTTCCCTTTTCAGTTAATTCTTATTTTGGTTTGTCATATTTAGTAAGATTAGTTTATGTAGATACTGCTCCTTTCTCTTTTTTATATCTTGTTTTGCGCCAGTAGTGTAGTAAACAGAGGAAACTTCACTGATCATTGTATTATTCTTAAGTATTATGTTAACTGTATTATGTAATCGTTTGTTTTCTGAATAAATAAAGAAATAAACAAATAAACAAACAAACAAATAAATAGTTATACATAGTTTATTTGATAGTACATTAACACTCCGACTGCGGCGCTCACATATTAATTAGATGAGTTCAGTATCGCGGGAGGAGCACTAAGCGGAAGCATGTTTGTCTACACTGAATATGCGCCGGTAATTCAAAGAAATATAATAAAAATAATAAAAGTAAACACAGCGCTTTTGTTCGCCCGAAATCCATACAGATTTGTACGTACAACAGAGGTGTGGTGTGTACGAGCCGCAAGCGCATTGCGCGGCGCAATTACACGGCATAAACTGCAGGAAAAGTGTTAAATGTAGTGTTCATGAAAGAAAATTCTTAATTTTACTGATTATTAGGTTGGATTGAATAAGTTCTATTCTAATTGCATAAATTAACATCTGAATGTAGTTTGTAATTTGTATTTTATATTTTAAATAAGAGGTAGATAGAAATTTGTAAATTGTTTTTTTTAATGAAATGTGAAAATGAAAATGATTTTCTTTAATGAAAATATCATTAAAGAAAATCATGTATTTGGTCCAGCTTCTTATAGTAATTCATCAAAAACCGAGTCAAAAGAAAGTTATTTCGACAGAATGCGGGGGCCGACGTTCGTGTGGACCTTCAACTTGAAGACGAAGGACAAGCCGACGCGCTGGACCCTCGCCGGCGTCGCGCTGCTACTCGGCGTGTGATTATTTTATATAGTTTAATTATGTAGCATTAAAATAATATTCAGAATAAAGCGTTACTTTAAACTTTTTTTTGTTTTATATCGGTTCTACCTACTCCTATTATCGTGTTCTTTTTTATGTTACAGATAACTTCAGTTCAGATAAATTAAAATAAATTGTAGACAATTTTTTTTTAAATGCTGTGGTGAATGTAAAGATTAAACTATTTCTTTCTTTCTTAAATTTATTGTTATTGTTATTATTGACTTAAAATGAGTAAAGACGTAATAAAGTTTTAGGGAGAACTATAGTTCGACCGAGGAGGTCCCACCACCGCTCTCATAATCGTCCGTAAAGCATTACCTGTGTTTCGGTTAGAAAGGCGCGGTTGCCGGCTACACTTTAGCGAGGCCTCAGGAGAAGCAACGTATATACGTACGTCCGAGGCAGAGCTCAGATAGGATTTCGATCGTGTTTGTGGTCGTACGAAGATGTCTATCGGCTGCGATTACTTAACATCAGGTGGTTTCCATGCTCGTTTGCTACTCTTCTCATATAAAATAAAAACTTCATGTGTAACTACAAATCTTTGATTACCTTAGCTCTAGTTGTATATGGCGCTAATTAATATATCTATAAAATACTTACAGATGACCTGTACATGCATTTGCTACTTAAATTTAATAACAAATGGCTCTCGATTGGCCACCAAATACTATGCAATAAGATATATTTCTTTGAAGCTCTTAGCTTACACAAAAGTAATGAAGGATTGTTAATTTAGTTTTCTTTATTTCTATGGAGATATTAATGAAAATAATTCTGCAAACAATTGGATATTTATTATTTTATTACAAAACTCTACACATTTGGGGACATTTCACAATTGATTTAGAGTGCATGTAACAACATGGTTTTACTTTCACATAATAGGTAAATCCTACATAAGGCTCCGTGCTTCAAAGGGCACGTTAAACTATCGGCCCGGGTGCGATCCACAAATAACAGTCACTAAATTTTGGAGGCTCTATGGACCGACAAAACCCGACATACTGTTTTAGGCATCGTGGTATTTGCCCTAGGCCTCCCAATATTGTGAAAAGACCAGTACCCTGCAGTGACACAAAATGCACTGACACCAACACGTATATACAAAATTTTATATCTTTCAAATTTTACATTTGCAAATATTCGTTTCTACGAAATTGTTACAAACAAAATCTTATAAATCTTGTAGTACAATAATAATTACTTTTGTGCTTTATTTTGTAACATATCAACAGGAAGGCTTATTATAACTTTTTACAAAACATTCACCATTCTGTGATAAAAGAATCCAGTAATGCCACTAAATGTTATTTTAAAATGGATATTTTTTATTGATAAAATATTACGACCGGAGAGCGGATTTGAAAAATATGGTATTTATTTTGTAGTAATATTAAATCACGATTTTATTTACTTAACATTTAACTACGATAGTAATTATTCTCATTCTGTAACTTCCGGGTAGCATGTGCACAATATACATAACCGGTTAACCGCAATACAATCATAACTCACTATTAGCTTACATATAGTTTACTCTCACACTTTACGTATAATTTATTCAATTATCGTTTCATATCATTACATATCACATTCAACAATATTATATAGTTACAATTTAGAAAAATACGCTGTTTGTGCTTGCTAGTAATGGACGGTATATTTCAGTCTATAAACAATAGATAACGCATAATAAAATATTTAAAATCTAAATTTGAAAATTATTTTTATATGGTTTAAAATGAGTAGGCTAAAGTTATGAAATTATAAAAATATTTTACCTACGAACACAAAGTAGATCAACATAATTATGTTACTTAAGTCAAGCTTAACTGGCCAGAGATTAGCCACTTCTTACACTTTTTGAGTTAGGCGGTGACTTTGGTGATGCGTTGTCATTATCTGAAGGAGGCTCGGATCCTTTCACAGTAAATGTCACATAATACCTTTTGTTCTTATCCAGTTTTTCAGCCGGTAAAGCTATCAACTGCTTTTCAGACCCATGAGACACCTCTAAAGTGACGTGTGCTTTCCCAGTACCCGAGGGCGGCTTAGAGTTAATTTTTGGCAGGAAGCCTTTGGCCTTCTTCGGTGGACTTGCTGTTGCAGGTTTCGGCATCGTGTGATGATTCCATCTGTAAGGAACTTTGGACAGTCGGTCAGATAATGTTAAAGGAAAAAGTATAAAATTAGAAATAAATAATTGTACTTACTGTAAGCGGAACATGGGATGCCAGTATACGCGTGCACCGCATGGTAACATCGGTGGGTTTTGCTTGTGCACAAACAAGGGTTGTCGGGAATGCCAGTCATTTTGTATAATTCGCTCTCACCATAATCAAAATCAATTGGCTTTTCTGGCAATTTGTCTAGATGTCTCTTCCCACTTTTTTGTAATTTCCTTAAGCTCTCATACAAAAATTTCTCAAAACTGCTAAATGAAAAATCTGGACTATTGTAAGGCCCTAATCCAACATTAGATAAACTAGACTTATTATAGTCGTCTATTGCCCTCTTCACCAAAACTGCCTCATTAGCTTTACTTGTTCTTATTTGTAATCGCTTCAGCTCCAATAAATGTTGAAATATTTTTCTCTCACAGTAGTACCTAAAATTATTATGATCAATCTTAAAAAAATCAACCTTTTTATGTGCAAGTAAGACTGTATTATTCTGTAACTTTAACAATAAAAATATACAACGGAGAAGTCAGACAATAAAACTCTATACAAGTACAAAGACCTTTTTTGAACTCACCTCCTCATATTGGTTTGAATACGTTGTGTAACAGATGTCATATCTACAGCGTTTTTATCTCCCGGTTTTCTCACAGGAATTTTGCTATCGGATTTTCCTGAAAATCGTCCTGTGATATTTCTTTGTTGATAATATGCCCTGAGTCGCGGACTTGTTATTAAACGTTGAGCGGGCCTCGGGCTTGGTTCAAACCCTGAGTCCATCAAACCGCTAGATTCATAACCTCTTTCAGAGTTTTCACTTTTAGATCTAATAGTGATGCGACTCTTAGTTCGTCCTTTTTTCCGAAATCGTTTGCGTCGCCCATTGGCTTCAGAATTAGTGTAATATATTTCATTATCACTCACACTGGGTACTCTTCCAAGTGAATTATCTTTGAAGAAATGAGCCCCAGCAAAAGTATCTTTGTCTTCATCAGCGGAGCCTTCATCTGCTCTACTTGATTTTTTGAGTATCCCCGTAGATATTTCATTCGTAGGAGCAAACTCGGATAGTACCTTGTAACTCTCTGTTTCGTATATACTACTTTTTCTACTGCTTATCTGGCTATCTTTTGAAATCTTCCGAGTGCGCCTTGGTGAAGACTGTGATAACGATAAGTCGAATTCTTCTGATCCACCCTGTATCATAACTTGTTGAACAGCACGATCTTTTTCTGAAACTTCCTCATCAAATATCGTAACAATTCCTTTATCAGTACTTGACCTATTATCACCGCTACTTCCTCCAGAAGCTGCATAGTCTTGTCTTTTCGCTTCCGCTTCATTTGTATCTTTGTCAGGATCTCGCAATTCTCCTTCTTTTGATCCACTGGCTTCTATTGTTTCAGAATGTTGTACTTGTTCGCCCATCAAATGATCTGAAATCATTTCTGAATCTTTTATGTTAATAATTTCATCTTTGTTTGCAAAAGATACACTCGGAGATATATCTTTTAAAGTGGCGTTATCATCTGAACTTATCTTCTTTTCAACTGCAGGTTCTTTAGTTTCAATTAACAAATCCTCAGGACCAGACAAAACCTGAAATGACCTTTTACGAGTTTGCTCGTTATTATCAGTTGGCGAAGACATATTTGTTTCTACTTCAACGCTTGTCTTGATATCTTTGTCTGTTGTCTCTTCAATAGCCGTATCCAATACTTTTTGATTTTCATCAGACTTCTCAATGCTACTTATTAACTCAGAATCATTTTTTGTATCAGATATAGATTCCTTCTTTTGGATTTCTCCAACCTCTGAAACACTGTTATTACCAATTTGACCTTCATTTTTTGTATCTTCTGGAGCATGAGTGAGTTTAGTTCCTGAATCAGTCTCAGTTTTAGGACTTTCATCCTTATCTGCACTTATTTCGTCAGTTTGAGATTTATCAGCATCAGATTTAATTTCTTGAATCGAATCTTTTTGGGATATGGTTAAATTGGTTGCCTCAATGGAAACATTATTTGATGAATCTACTGTTACTGTTAGTTCAGAACTACCATGTTGACTTGATTCACGTTCCATATGTATTTGCGCTTCAGTAACTACCATATTTGTTTTAACAGATAATGTATCAGTTTCAGTTTCACTGTGAGTTTTACTTTTTGTTGATTGAATATCTTTATTATGTTCTGGGTCAACAGATACTGGAGGCACAGTTGCTTCGACATTTTCTTTAATTTCTGTAGTTGGGCCAGAGTCTGTACTTTTATATTTAATTATATTAACGCTTTGTTTTTCATCGTCATTTTCAATGTGTATTGAAGTTTTTTTCCCTCTACGCTTAGTATTACGTCTATCACTAGATTCAGAACTACTACTTTCACTAGTACTACTATATCTTCGCTTTCCCCGCTTTCGGTTTCGTTTATATTTCTTTTTTTCTCTATAACTTTGTGTATCCGAAGAACTTTCTGAAGAACTAGATCGGTACCGTCTGTGAGATTTTGCACTATTTTTACTTCGCCGTGAGGGTTCACTTTTTGATCTACTTTTCTTTTGCCGAGGTAGTTTTTTACATTTACGTCTGTAACGATCTTCTTTACAATATTTTTCAAATTCTGTGTCGTATCCATCACTGAAACTCTTTTGTTTCTCAATAACTTTTTTTCTTCTATCATAATATCTGGTTGGATGTCTGTCCTCAGATTTTTTCCTGTTTTTTTGATTTTCTGAGGAAGAGTCACTATTCGAATTAATATCACTGTCTTTTAAGTGTCGTCTTTCTTGTACTGGACTCGAAAGTTCAACTACTTCACGTTTTTCTATACGTATTCTGTCGCGTACATCAATTTTAGTACTTGTTACTTTTCTTGTAGGCAGTGCTGTAATTGGGGCACCATCGATCACGATTTGTGTATTTGAAAGTTTTGACGCTGGCAAACCGCCGTGCATTTGTAAATATTTAGCAGTGGATCGATGTCCCCGAGTAGTAGCACAATCTAAGGGTGTTAAGGGGTCGTTTTTTGAAGATCGTGCTACAGGGTTAACATCAGCTCCTCGATCTAATAATAAACGACATAGATCTGCGTTGTCAGTAGCGGCCGCTATGTGCAACGGTGTACGGCCCTCGTGATTGGTAGCATTAACTTGAGAAGGCCTTCCATCTAGAAGCCACTTTACTAATTCTCTTCGTCCTGAGGCTACTGCTTCGTGCAAAGGTAAATCGCCTTTCGAATTGCGTAACCATAAGTTGGCACCCCTAGCTCCTGAAACATTATAAAAATGAATACCTAAGATTTAACATGTAAAGATTTGAGTTCAAAGTAACTTTTCTAAGAGATTATGTTATATTATTTATTTATTTAAAAACAAATACCAAGCAAACATAATACACTTTTAACCTAAATCGTTTATTTTGTATAAAAAACTAACCGAGAATTCTCACTGTCTCAATTTGCCCTTTCGCGGCAGCTGTATGGGCAGGGCTCCTGCCTCTTCGATCTTGACGATGCGCGTCAGCTCCATGCACTAACAGCGCTGAAGTAGAATCCGCATGGCCCAAGGCTGCTGCATAATGTAATGGAGTGCAGCCGTGGGAATCTGCTACATCAACGCGAGCCCCACACAGACCCACTAGAGTTTCGAGTGCTTCCGTGTGGCCTCTTGCCGCTGCACAGTGAAGAGCAGTCAGCCCGTCTCTGTTTCGATGTAAAGTATATGACAAGAATGGCCAAAATTCATGATTGATGAGAAGCTCTGATGGAATATAAGGCACCGATAATATTATTAATCACGATAGTTAGAGATAGGGTTGAAGCACGGACAGAAACGATATGATTTTGTATATTTGAGTAAAATACTCAAAACTTGCAGACCAGAAGACCAGATCAAAAGAGAAAATTGTGTTACTTTGTTAGTATATACTTGCACTCATTGTATAGGAATAAAATATAGTATATGACAGTATACCTGTCAGCATCGTCAACCCTGGCTCCCGCTTGGTGCAGCGCCAGCACGGCGGCGGCAGAGCCCGCGGACGCTGCCCACAGAAGCGGCGTACGGCCGTCTGCGTCACGTACATCTACGCGCGCTCCACCCTCCTTTACCAAAGCACGCAGCACTTCCAGTGCTGCTCCACGACTCTAACAAAACCCATATCAATATTAATATTGATATCGATCTATTTTAATGATATGTGTATATAAAATGAGAAAAAAAGAAGGCCCGACAAAGTATCTAGAGCCTAGACTACACAGCTGAGGATATACATTGAACTTCCTTTGATACAGCGTAGTAACTATGCTCTGGGCCTACCTCAACTGTGGAGACAGAACTATGCCAAGCGGGATAGAAAACGTTGCGTCCATGTTTATTGTTCGCTCCACGTTACACAAGAGATAAGGGCATGTACCTATTGCCCTCTTATCCATCTGTGGCATGTACCTGGTGGTCCGTGGCAGCAGGCGCACCGCACATCTGAGCAGCATAGTGCAGCGGGTAGCCGCCATGCTGGTCGGGCGTGGCTGCGTCTGCCCCTGCTGCTAGCACCGCCCGTAGCGCGCCAACCTCCCCGCAAACTGACAAAATTAATTTAAATTAAAAATATTCCGACCAGACAGATACATGAAACGACAAAATTAATACAAAATTATTTGAAATACAACTATTATTTATACTATTATAATATACTATTGCTACTTTAAAATTTTAAGTCTAAATCGATTGTAACTTAAATTATTTAAACCTAAAAAATATTGAGTGCTCAGAAGAACTAATACGTATAAATATAATAAGGGGTAGAAATGTAGTTCGAACAGAGTGTTTCCACAACTGAACAATTTATTCTTCCGCCGTGAAACAATTCTTGTGTTACAGTTGGATAAGCGTGCTTACCCGCTACTCTCACTAACTATGAGATCATCTTTTTCAGAACGACAGTCTTTTTCAGAAGAACAGTTCAGTCTTATGTAGAATTTCAGTCCTGTTTGAGATTAGATGTCAATATCCATAGGATGCAGCGACCACTCTACATCAGGTATCCTGATCTATCGATTGCTACTTTTCCTATTAAAAATTAATGTATACAGATACAACATATGTAACAAAATAAATAAATATATCTATAGTATATCTTTTCGCGTGAAATTATGATGAAATAAGCGATAACCTTTAACTTTGATAAATTATAGTTGTAGCTAGAATTATTATTAACTACGAATGTGTAAAATACAAAAATATGATTAAAGTCATCGTCACTCATACCTACTACCTACACAAGCACACAAAACAAATTTGGATACGTAAACATCCATTTTTTCAAATTAACAACAAGCAAAATAATTTCATCATCATGTTTTGTATAAAGAATATAAAAACAAGTTGGTAAATTCGGGGTTCCCACTTAAACCAAGTCATCATTGTGACCTTTGCCGTTCCAATTTCCCCGAAACCTTAGATTCTAGATACATATAACGCAGTTTCGTGAGTTCAAGGACTTGGCCTTGCTTCGCGTTCAATAACTGACCAGACTGGACGAGTTCCACCCCCTAATGACGTACCACCTGCCAACCACTTTTCACCACCCCCAACGAAATTACGTTGCGGCAATTTACATTGAGTACCTAATGTGTACAACACACATTCCAAGAGATGATGAATGTGTTTGTATTCGAATACTGATTGTGGTTTTCTGATAACGCCACTAGATATATATAATTTATAAAATGTGGACGAAATTATGCAAACAAATTAATATAAAGCTACGATGTATCTATATACTTTTAGTGTGGATTAACTTTCGGAATTACTAAAGCGCTTTTAACAAGACTTACTTGAAATAACAAAAAAATACATATGTACCACGTTTTATAATGGATTAAAATGTAGAAAATGCTTTATCTTCCTTTCAAATATACAAAAAAAGATAAATATTTTTTTGTTTGTTAAGTCACACCTATATATATTACGGAAGTGTATATTCATGAATATATTTTTTTGTCATTCGAATAGAAACTATGTTTAAAATTTCAAGTTTAAAATCGATAACAAATATCTACTCGAATTTTCAAGACACATAGCGCTTTGATAAAAAATAAGCAAAGTGGGGTTAGTATAAGCTATTTATATACAAGAAAGAATAATGGTAATATATAAGGCTGTATTTCATCCCAAAATTGTATCTTTTGTAACTGAATTGAATAATTGAAAAACGTTGCACAGGAGTGAACGCAGCCACGCCACAGAAACTCATTCATCATAATAAAACAAAAGCTTTGGATAATGGAGAACGACAAGGTCGTCTCTAGCCCACATCCGACGTAGGATTTCCGTACGATATTCGGAAGTTTGAACGGCCTCGAATTGCAATTGGTGTTATTATAGTTAGAAGCTAACCCTGGATTCGAGTTGTTTAAGGTTTCTAACTCCAAACACTTGTCAATTCATTTAAACACAAAATGAAAAGTAAATCTAATACCTATAATAAATTGTTCCAGTACTCTAATGTGGTATATTACCCCCGTATTTGGCCCCGAAGACCATTTTTCAAAATGATGATATTAGTAAAAGTATGTGCCACAAACGTAGCGTCTTTAATGACTATTTTGTTGGTTTTGTTAGAAGTTAGGTGGTCTATTGGCACGAGAGATTGTGGGAAACTAATCGGTAGCGTGCAGGGGGGCCGTCAGATCGCGCGATGTGGCGATAACTGCGAGCAACCGCCGGCCGCGGAGTGACACCGCAGATAACGGCTCACTCCGCGAACTAGTCTAATGATGATCCCCGATAATGCTGGAAATGATCACTTGATAAAATCATATCACAATTTTACTATGAATTAAACATTTTTTTTTGTTTAAGTCAAAATGATATTAAATGTTACTTTGTTCATCATACGATCATGTTACTTTTAAAGGAACAAAAGGGAAAAAAATCATTATCGGGTCGTTCCTGCTTATTTGGACGGGGGAATACGGGCCTCTAGATAAGCCCTCTTTGCCTGGGCCTAATCTCGGGGTTGTACCCCGGCTTAATTATGATAGCCCTCGCCCACTGTTAAGGATTAACCGAGCGCCCCACTCTCGGGTTAATCCCTCCAACATGCTCAACTCCCTCTGCGTCCGCCATCCGCAACCTGGTTCTGCCCGTCGCCGGCGAGTGGTACAACGACGCGTTAGCGTGCGGTCCCGCTGAGCTGGCTTCACATCGCGGTCAGACGACCGTACTGTGGTTGCGGGACAGCGTTAAGGAGGAGCTTCCGGAAGGTTAGCGGTTCGATGATGATGATGATGATGATGATGGACCTTTCCCTATCTTCCCCGCATAAGCCGGGGTGGCGACCGGACC
>DWON01010261.1:0-10889 GCA_018251015.1 Phocides pigmalion okeechobee
GGTGGTTTAACATTTTCTCTGCTGCCCACATCTGCTGTGTATTCCGCGGCATAAAGCGCTTGCGGCTTGTACACACCTGTGGTGTACGTATAAATCTGTATGGATTGCGGACGAACACAAACTGTAAATGTTATACGGATACTAAAAAAATACAATACTTGTGTGAATAGTCGGCGCATCCTCAGTGTAGAGAATACAGCTAATGTTTAGTGACCCTCCCGTAACGCGGACTCGATGTAATATATGAGCGCCGCATTCAAAGTGTTAAAAGCGTCATTTAAAATTTTCCGTTATTTCCGTTAATTTGATAATTTCGTCGTTTTATTACGTATTAAGATTGTAATATATCACACCCGGAAATCTGGTAGCAATAACAAAGAAACGTGGACATGGCCGCTCTGTTTTAGGACCACATTTACATATTTATAAATATACTATATTTGTTTTTTTACCAGCGATAAGATATCCAGTTCTAAGTTCATGTTATTAATTTGGTATCTATGGAGATATTGCGGAAAAATTATCCGTGTAAGTGCGATAAATGATACAAGTTAATTAGCTATACCTATCTATGTGGCATCGTTTACGTGCGATGTTAACCCTAAGGGTATCTCATCCGGTTCAGGCGCGTTGTAACCAATTTGCAAAATGTTCAATGGTTGTAAAAGGTCCATATCGCAAGTCTAATTAGCAATGTATACAATTCTCTGAAGCCTCGGTTACTATAAGTTTAAGTAAGCCTGAACGGGCTTACTTAAACTTATAGTTTTAAATATACCAAACTACCGCGAACCCCCTATCTTTATAATACCTTCCTCCCCCCAGGATGCATCTACAAAACGTACAGCTTTCTATTTTAATATGTACCTAATCAATTGAAAAGAAAGAAAAATAGCAAAACTGAGGGCTTTCATTAAAGTCTGAATCAGTACAAATAGGTTATTAATACGGTGGGTGGTAAATTTTGATGCGAAACTCCTACGATGAATTGGCGAACCCCACTTTGAATAACCCTGCCCTAGAAAAGTGGTCGGTGTCTAGTGTGGGACTCTACTCCTACGGCCATATTGGCTCCTCGTCTATTTCTTCTAGGGTAACTGACGTGGTGGTGACTAACACTATAAAGATCTCACTAAAGACTAAATATTTGCTGTGAGGATCTGATGTAAGATTATTTTTGAAATACCTGTTACAAACGGGTGATAGTCAACGATTGAGCCGGCACTTACCTCGGGCAGAGAGTTATTTTCGCTACTCAACGAGGTAATATTGTAGCGTCGACGTAAATACAGCAGAGTTGTACACCGCAGGAAAAAGGTTAAATATAATATTGTTTACTCTTTACGTGTAATATAAATGTAATAAATAATGTGTTCTCTGAAATTCAATATCTTTAAATGTTCAGTTGTCAGGACGATCTATTTAAGTTTATGTTTAGTCACAGGCAATAGCAGGACTAAATAGTAACCGAAAATATTAAGTAACTCACAAACTGTTTTATGTCAGAAGAGTAGCAGATGAAAATGCAAGCCGTCTAATGTTAAGTAGTCATTCATACACACATGACTTAAATCGTATTAGAAGTCGAAGGACAGTAAATACTTCACAGTTGATCGAAAGATATGATAGTAGTTCCTTTAACGGCTACAAACTAATCCTACGTAACGTGAGGGTCGGTGGTTCAGTCAACTTCAGTTAAATAAACGACGTAAAAATATTTGTGACTGTTTAAGTAGAATGTTATACGTAGTATATACGTGCTGTTCAAAGTCAAGTTCGTAAGTTCATTATGACTCGTTTTCCGTGACATTGATATGTTGCGTGTATTTATGTACTTACGAAGATAAAAAATACCGAAAAATATAACCGACTAAAAAGTCACTGTATAGTAAGAAATAATTTTAGGGCAATGTTGAGTGAATTTATTGATTTATTTATGGTCGGCTCTTCAAATTACTAATAATGTCCAAAAATATTGTCCAACTAATTGACGAAAGTCACATGGGGCTTACGAATGAAAAGAAAGCGAAAAAATTAATAACAATCCGTAAAAATAATGCCTTATATTTATGCGGATTTAAGAGGCAACATTTAGGATACAGCTTATCATATAGATCTCCTTTTTTCCTTGTCTAAAACAGGGACGTAATCCCGAATACAGTACTACTAAATACTTACTTACCATATATAACGTACACATACGTAATAAATTTTATAAAAATACACGAGGGGCGTAGCTTCGAATTATCTGTAATTTTATGCCTATAAAGTGACATTAACGAGTTGCGGAAGCGAACACGTGTCATTTGTATATTATTAATGATGGAAAACTCAGCGTGGCCACTCGTACGTGTCAAATTAACGATCCACATTATCACTGAGATTCTAGATTTTTAAAACATAAGGCGTAATAGACAAAATGTATGTGCGCACTAAATAAACGCGCGTACCTGCGTACGACTGTGAACGTTACAAATAATTTGTACCAGCTTTTGGCAGCAGATTTGTTCGTGGAGATGTCATTATGAATTTCATTATAAATAATTTATATACAATTAATGCAGCAACTTAAGAATAATAAAAAATATATTGTTTTTTAATGTACATCACAGATACAATGATGAATCTGTCACTCGGCCTTGAGCCCTGTTAGTTAAGGTTCGCCGGGTAACAATTCGTTCATAAAACATTCAACCCCTATTTTACCCTTTGAGGATGGAAATTTCAAAATTTCTTTCTCAATGCCCATTTACCCTGTATAAAAGCTCTTACATCAAATTCTTAGGGTCAGTGGTTTCGGGTGTGCATTGATCTCTAGGTCTATCAGTTCCACTTACACTTTTAACTTATATAGATTAATTAATTTTAGAAAACGAGTACGAGAATGTTTTTTGTAAGAATGCGATCTTTTCTCTCGACACAGAATTCAAAAAATATATTTTTATTATAATATGTATTTATTTCATGTGTCAAGAGAATAAGTGGTCGCTGACGCTCATGTTCATTCACATACAGTCTCAAACAGGACTGAAGGTCTATCGGAGGTCGTATGTAGATGCGTTGCTGCTGAGGACTGATGCGGCAGCCTCCCTTGTAAGTGCAGTCAGCACTGTCGCAAATACATGGAATTAAATGAAACATTCCTTGTTCATTATCATAGTTAAATAAAGATTTGATTTTAAACGAATACTATCGCGGAATTTAAACATTTTATTATGTGTACTCATGTTTAACGATTTTTGATTGCTTGGGAGCGCTAAGAAATGTATTTTGGAAATTGCACCATTAAAGAGGTAAAACAGAAGATGAAAATTTTAATGTTTTTTTTCCTCTTATAGATTGATTTGAAGTACATACATTGAATAAAGCAGAGGTTTAGGACTTATTGAAATGTACTTTTTTATGTGACAAGAGCAGCAAACGAGCATGCAAACCACCTGATGTTAAGTAGTCGCAGCCTACACATCCACGTAACACCACAAACACGACTGAAATCTGGGCTTAAATAGTACCTGAGATACGTTACTACTGCACCTCGGATGATGAGGGCGGCGGTGGTACCTCCCTGGTCGAACTATAGTTCTGCCACTTTAAAAATATTATTGCATTGTGATACTTGTGCACGAAGAAAGTGACGGGCAAAGGCAATATATATTATTACAGAGTTCGTAAATCTTTACTTATTTTTATTCGTATATACTACGTAGTAAAATGATATGTTAAGTAATAAAAGATTTGTTGGAACAAACGACTTGTGAATAAATTACATTATGGTTTCTATCAAATGATCTGGCAAGCCCGCTCTGTGGCCGGCCGACTCGGGGAAGTAGCAATAACAGAGGCCTACGGTTCGCAAGAACTTTTTGCAAATATGTGATATTACAACCGGTTTTCTACTGCTAAGGTAACACGTAGTATTATTGTTGAACTAGCTTTTATCTGCGACTTTGTTCATGTCAGCTTGAATATACGGCTTTTTTCCAGATTTCCTAATAAGCAAAAAGTGCTATATTATGTAGATTGGAAAAAATATTGTCATCGAATTCTATTACGTTTTACCTGAACTTCTTATGCAAAGGGACGGTAGCTCCTGCTCGTTACGCATTATATTCGGATGCGTGGCGGTACATGGACCGCTCTGTTTCAATAGACTGTCCTAGCACTATCTATTGTCATTTATGATTGTAACACTAAATTGCCGTAATAGTTTAATTGAATACGTCGCTAATTTTATATTTGGTTAAATCTCTGCAGTATCGCTTCTGATGCCCGAAGCACCCCCTATATTTCTATATGCGCTCTGTTTCTCTTTATATTCTTATAATTATATTTGTTATTTTACCACTATTGTTTTTTTTGTTATATTCTCGTGTGTTCACTGTCTTTCTAAAGTTATACTGTATATATACTGTATGTTATCAAGGACTGATTTAAAAAGAGTGCCGAGAGTTTTTTTCCGCCGGCTTTTTTCTCCCGGTCTACCTCAGCCAGGGCGCTCAAAGCCGATGTACTGATTTTACACTGTACCCTTGACGTTCATTAAGTGTATGTAAATATCTTATAATGAATTTCCGTTTTGTGTACTTAATGTGGTGGTAATAAAGCATAGCATATTTGATTTGATTCTTTACTCACGTACTCACATCGGCGACATTTAAATTGACATAACTTTTTTATGCATAGACCGACGGAAATGAAATGACATTTTATGTTAAGTGTGTACAAACTCACAGACATAAATTGTAACAAATATTATTTCGGCTTCTATTGCTAACAAAGGCTCTTCATAATAGTTTTTCTTATATATCTTCCTTGTACAGACAGCGATCTATTACATTTTTACTATTTGAATAGAAAAGAAGTATATAGGTGTGGTACGTCTTTATATATGTTTTTATGTGCTTTTAATATAAAGATTGTAACATTTTTTTATTTAAAACAAATTACATTTTCCTGTATATACAGTGTTAAATAAAATATCATATCACTTATGAAAAATTCTCACGCAGTCGAGTTCAGTATTTTTTTATTAAAACTTGCTGTGCCCCGCGGTTTCACTTGTTTAATAAGGATCATAGGGTCAAGGACTTTAGCCTTAAATTGCATACGGAATAAATAGACTAAAGCTTTCCTCTATACAGGGTACGTTAAGTAGATTTTTTTGAAATAAAAAAAATGTTGGTACGTAAAAAGCAAAATGTCTTTAATAGAAATGAAATATAGTAACGTGGTGACTATTTTTCTTATAAGCAAATGGTGTTAAAATACATTTGTGACTCTTTGCAGCAAAAAAGACAAAAGGCATTTATATTTTATGATAATTACAGTTTAAGATAAATTATTAGACAGCGTTAAGTTTAATAACATGGACGCAAACAGAATTATCAAAATGGAACCTAAAGGAATGAATATATCCCTAAATATAAAAATATGCACAAACGCACATCCTCCTCCTTTTTACCGAGCTTTAGCTTGACTTCATACGTATGTATCTCGGTGTGTAACGGATTCTTTGAACTCTATTTTTACTCGCTTTGAACGATCAGATTAATGTAAAATTTTCAACAATTTTGAATAGCCGATGATATTTTGTTAATGGAAATTTTTGTCCCATTGTCCTCATCAGGATCATCAAGATTAAGGATTTTGAATCCAGAGACGTGGCCTGAGAAACGTAGCGTGCTTCATATCAGTTGTTATGATTTTTTAATAATTTTATTCCGAAATTCAGAATTTCGAAATGTAGAATATAAAGCACCCCACGGTCTTATAACAGTAACATTAAATATCGTCAATAATTTTATTATTATATTAAGATTTTTGTTTAGTTTTATTAACTATAAAAACGTGTTTTTTGTTTCATAAACTACAATTTATTTTCAATTAAAAGTAAAACGAGGCAAACGTAGGCATGAAACGTGCGAAGTGTGCGTGGTAACGTGGGACGGCCCGAGCGCGAGTCGCCCCCGTATTTATACGGCGAGCGCGGTTCGAGCGGGCAGTGCGTGCGGGCACACCAGACGAGATGGTGCACAGGACGAACGTGTTCGCAGCGGTGCTGTTTGCGCACGGTAAGTCTCTCGTCGTCTTCTCGCTGCGATGTTCGCCATCCGAACTAATTCGTTTATAACCAGTTCTCACGGTGCTTTCCAGCAGTGTTTGATACGTTACAAGATGTTAAAAAAACAAAACACCATAAATACGGTTTTTATTTTTACTATGTACCGGATACTCACGATTAACGATTTTCAATTGCCTGTCGGTAATTTACGTACTCGGTACATTGTAAAATGTTTAAATACCGTGATTATATTAGTTTAAAGTCAACCACGGCTGTTAGCAAAAATTGCAAGGAATCCGTTATTTACAATTCGTTTTATAAAAGTGTTCTTTCGCAATGAATTTTATTATCAGTTAAATTATTCCTGTAGGACTATTTACAGACCTAATGAGTTTTAATTTCGCGTATAAATATTTGTGATTTTTAAAACTCAGGAAATTTTGTTGCCATGAAGTTATTAACGCGAATAAAATAACGTGAAATTTGTGAAATGAGTCACGGCAAAGTACATAAAAAATGAAGTGTTAATTATTTGGCGATAATATTGTGTGTACTTCCATTGTTTGGGACAGAATTGCGTCTATTTTTATTTGAAAAGTACGGTTCCTTGAAAATAAACTTCGTATAAGTAACTATGTTATAATGTCTGTATTGAGGATATAATTTTAGGGAATTGGAATTGACCATATATCACGCACATAATATATTTTAAGTAGTATTTACAAGGAGCGAGTTAATTTCGAAAATATCTGCATCAAAAAATAAAGTTAATTTCTAAAAAAAAAAAATTGGCAGTTTACATATAAACCTAAATAACAAAATTAATTAGTCTTATGTGTGATATCATAATATGTCGTTTATTTATCGAAGATCTTTAATTTCGACTGATTTTTATAGTTTTTGGTTCGAGTTTGTTTGAAGTCGATTTTATTTTGGCAAATATCTTTTATTATACACATATTATTATATTTATACATTAAAAATAAACATTACAACTTATTTTACACAATAAGTATTTATGTATGAACGTATCTCTTTAAACGAATATCATCGTGAATTTTTTACATTTTACTACGTAACAGGCAACCTCTCGCCACCGCAGTAAAGCCGTGATCACGACCCATGCAATAAGTTTGAAATATCGGCTATCAAAAATACTTAATCGTCAGTACCCATTATACAGTCAATGTAATGGATACTGATGGTCGCAATTTTTGTGAGCTTTGATTGTATATGTACGTTACGTACGTTTTTTCGGCGATTTTCAGTCGCCTTCTTCACCCCATGATCCTAAACGAGAGTATATGTGTGTGTGTTATTATGAAAAAATAAAACTTCTGTTATTTAGGGCATTTACAGCAGGTTTCAAATTTTAGAGCCATCTGTCGGCTATTTTAATTATTTAGGACATTCCCTTTGTCTTAGTTAAAAACGCAATGGTACCATATATCGTAAACAATACAGGATGATTCATGACGGGATTGATATTCAACGGGACGTCTCGCTTTCTAGCGTTTGAAAAGTAACGGGTCGCGCGTGCCGTCTGCCTCGCGGAGTAGCCTCGTAGCCGTGCTACGACGCTGCTACAGCTGTGCTCTCACCCGTTAGGTATCTATAAGAAGTTTTTGATAAGATATTGAAGTAAATTTACAGACATCCGGTTGAAAAGAATTACTTTTAAACACTTTCGCTGCGACGCTCTTGTATTAATCGAGTCAGCGTTGCGGGAGGCGACACTAAACTGGAGCTGTTTTCTCCAGAGTCTAGAGTGAAGATGCGCCGACGATTCACAGAAATATTGTATTTTAGCATTTTAAGATTTTCATTATTGTATAGTATGTAGTAAAATCATGAATAAAATATAACTTATGTGTTGAAAAAAACAATAAGCATTGATTTCTGGGTTACTTAGTCGATTTCCTCTTGCAAATAGATATGGATTTATATATAAATGTCAATTTTAACACGTAATTAAAAGTATAAAAAAACCAGACGTCATCGTTTAACCTATAAAATTTAGAACGGATTAATAATAAAAAAAGTTGTATGAAATTCAATTTTTTATCAATAATTTTAACGATTACCAGAGAGCAATAATGGGAATAAACATTTCTGCATACATTTTAAATGTACTTCATTGACAAATGTTATTACAGTATTAATGATTTTTGAAATGATCCTGCGGAAAACTTCATAACCTGGTAGCATTAAATATATTGTTTCTTTTATACTAATTTCATTTTCATAATCAAATTAATTATTACTTACAGTAAAAAATAATATAAGATCCGTTTTATAAACTGTATGTTATAATGTCGTTTTGATAATTGAAATAATGATATAATTCGTAATTATCTTTATATTTATTATAATGATTAAAATTCTGAAATAATGTACTGAAATGAAAATAATAATTCTAGTATAAATAACGAAGGAAATAATTTGCATAATAATTAATTTAGCTGAATATGGTCTTCACACTCAATGTAATTATGTGCATATTCAATGGAAAATAAGTGAATTTGAATTTGCTTTGAATGAATATCGGCTGGTTCATATCTAGCGCAGAGAATTGCGATTACTATTCAACGCGGGAATGCCGTTGGTTTTCTAGAACCATGCCGCATTTAAGGTTAGGCTTTATTATAATTAGTTTTAAGACTTTCACCATTGTGAATAATTAAAATAATTGAAAAAAATAGTTTTTTTATATTTATATCAAATGCTATTTGTGTTTAAGAAGTGCTATAAAAAGCGGAGTTATCGCTAAAAACATTCTCTCGTCAACCTCTACGCTCGGAAAACGTCGAAGGTCAATTGGAACACTTTTTCTCCTTACACGTGTCTCGTCGCCTAAATGACAAAAGTTACATTTGAATATGAATAATCTTGTTTCCGGTTCACGTGTTCGTGGTGTATACTAATACGTATTATTTCTTTCTTGTTTCTTAACACTTCGACTGCGGCGCTCATATATAAGATCGGGTCAGCGTTGCGCGAGGCGGCACTTAGCGGGAGCTCGTTTGGCTAGACTGAAGATACGCCGACAATTTACTGAAATATTGTACTTCTTAGCATCTGTATCATCTATGAATACACAGACGCAATGTCCGCGCCTAGCCTTGTAGCGCCGACGTAAATATAGTACTTTTGTTCGCCGTAATTCATACAGATTTGTAAGTACACGACAGGCGTGTACAAGCCGCAAGCGCGTTGCGACGAGTAATACACAAAAGTATTGTGCGCAGGGAAAGTTTAAGAAGATTGCTAATAAACCGTTAAAGTGATTCCTATGGTGTTTTCAGTATGCGTGTTCGCAAGGTCAGAGCCGGTTCGGTGCGCGGCGCGGGCGGTACTAGATTCAGGATGGGTGTGCGGCGCGCGGCGCTGGACCGACAACGGTACCGAATTCGCCAGCTTCCTCGGCGTGCCGTACGCCAAGCAACCACTTGGTGAACTACGGTTCCAGGTAAGAGTCGCGAGATCAAGACTAATGGTTCATGATATTTCTAGAGTGAATAGTTCACGATTTTAAACGAATATTATCGCGGAATTCATACATTTTACTTTGTACCGGGTACTCACGATTAATATTTTTTATTTATTTTTGATTATCAATATTTACCGAACCACTTGCATGGCTCATCATCATGGTGAAACTGATAATTGTATATAAAATTTCAACAATGAATTAAGTGTATTAGAGTTACAAGATAAATGTCATATCACAAGTTACAACAGTTACTAGACAAAAAATGGGTTTTGCTATTGGATATTCAATTCTAATCTTGCAATCAAAATCTTACGATCAAAATATTGATTCACAATGAAAATCTTAATTTTGAAAGCAGAGACCGCAAAAAAATATATTTTTCTGACATTTCAGGAACTGCAGCCAGTGGAGCCGTGGGAATATGTATTCGAAGCGATCAAAGAGGGACCGATTTGTCCTCAGAAAGACGTGTTCTATGGACGCATAATGAAGCCTGAAAACACTGCGTTTACTGAAGCTTGTATATACGCAAATATCCACGTGCCAATCCACGCGCTACCAGAGTACCGGCAAGAGAGGTCACCGCGGGAGCTCAGGCCACCGCATGACGCTGGCGTTTGGGATGACAAACCCTCGGAAAAGACCCCCGGCTTGCCTATCTTTGTGTTCATTCACGGAGGTGGCTTCGACTTTGGATCCGGCGGCACTGATCTCCATGGACCGGAGTATTTGGTCGCTGAAGATGTTATCATCATCACATTTAATTACAGGTAAATTTTAGTATGAATTCTGAATTCCTAAAGTGGTCTATATCTACCACCAGGCATTGATTCCGAACTGTGAAATGTCAATGGGGGTCCACAAAGATTTATTCTATGAAGGTTGTAACTGAAATTACCGTTTTATATAAATATTGCTTTATATAATTCACATAAAACCGATAGTTACTATATACATACGTTAACGTACGTTCTTAAAATGGATATAATAATACATATTTAGATTCATTTAATAAATCAAAGTACTGTCAGCTTCAGTCGGGAGTGTACCTAAAAGAGAAACAAATATTTGGTGGTCTACGAGTTAAAAAGTTGATGGTAGGTGGTAGAGCCGTTAGAGCTCGCCCGGGGCGGCACCACCGCCACCCTCATAACCCTCCGTAAAGCAACATGTTCTTCATGGATTGTGTTTCGGTTGGGAAGGTGTGGTTGCCGGATACACATTATTGGAGGCGACCATCTTAGTCCTCAAGAGTAACAACGCATCCGCGTCCATTCTTAAATAGAACTTCTGTTCTATTTGAGATTGGACATGGTTGTCCATGGGCTGCAGTGA
>DWON01010262.1:0-10889 GCA_018251015.1 Phocides pigmalion okeechobee
GCAAGGTATCGTTGTGGCGTTATACCGTTGTAACGTAGCGTTACGAGGCGGCACTCACCCGGCGCGCGAACACGAAGCAGCCGGCGTCGTCGTCGGGCGGCGCGGGCGGCGGCGCCAGCTGCAGGTCGGCCGTGCGCGCCTCGCGCCCCTCCTCTGCTGGAAACACCCTCTCACTATAATAACCTTTTTATGTGAGAACGGTAGCAAACGACCGTGCAAACCTCCTGATTCTAAATAGTCGCAGCCCATAGACATCCACGTGCAACCACTAATACGACTGAAATCCTGTCTCAGCTCGAACGTAGATACGTTGTCACTCCTGAAAACTAGGATGGTCGCCTGGCTTCAAAGTGTAGCCGACGACCACATCTCTCCAACCGAAACACGAGTAATGTTATAGGTTCAAGAGGGAGACCTCGAGAGCCGGCAGTGGCATGGGTAAGAGCAGCAGACGACGTGTACGACGTCGGTTCACAGACCTCTGGCGAAGACGTTGAGCTCGGCGAAGCAGCCGGTCTCGATCATCTCGGCCTGCCAGGGGATGGACACGGAGCCCGTGTTGAACTTGCCGTAGAAGGTGTCGTCGGCCGCGTCCAGGTTCACGCCCTTCACCGTGGAGAACTGCTCGATGTCCAGCACGTCCTTCGCGTACACCGCGTGCGGCTGCACACAACACCGGTCGTCAACGGTTTCATGGGACAACGCACTTTCAAACTTCAACGATAAAATAAATAATAGTAAAAAAAAAACTAAAAAACACTCTTTTATAAAAAAATCCAACTAAAAATAGTATAAATGAGAAAAAAAAATTGCAATGTAAAAAAAAGCGTGGGATACATTATATCAATAGATCACTGAGAAAGCACCCCACGCTTTTTTAACCGCATTTTTTTTCCTTATTCATGCTTTTTTGTTAGATTTTTTATAAAAGCGTGTTTTTAGTTATTTTTAACTAATATTTATTTTTCATTTTTTTCATATTATTGCATTGTCATCGGTCCTTGATACGTGAGCAAAGTTTAAAATTAATCAGACATCTGGAAATTGGTGAAAATTATGCTCAGAGATTCCGTTACATACATAGATACAACCCAAGCTAATAAAAGCGTGTTAATAAAGAAAAAAAGAAATCGTTCATCCAGTTTATACTAAGTAAGAAAGTCCGGAGACAACTTGAGCAGCATGGCAACTATAACTTAACCTTCCTTATTCTAAAAAGTTTAATATTTATTTATTTATTACAACAGTTTGAGCGAATTATACTGATTAATACATTATAAAAATACATAAAAAATATATTAAACATATATATAATATTCTTATTTATACTCATGATCAACAGCAGAATAGTAATTGGGTATTAGGTATTGGGTAACTGGTATCTACAAATATTATAAAACCAAGTCCCCCGTCGCCTCTGTCTGTCTGTTCCCAACAAACTCGAAAAGTACTGGACGGATTTTCTCACAGTTTTCAACAACAGGTACATTCCTGAGGAAGATTTTAGTGAATAATAAGTTAAGTTTTTTTGTATATTCAGCGAGAAATTGAATAGTTAAATTGAATATAGTCATTTAGTTGTCGTTCGAAATAGATGTTTGTAATTGTTAGTTTTTGCAACCAGGTAACGACTGATGAATGTATGAAAGTGAAATAATGTAAGTAAATAAAATTCTATTACCCGAGCGAGGCTGGGTCGGGTATTTAATTAGGTATAATAAAAACTCACATCAGGTACAAAAGGTGCCTTGACCATGCCGGCCTCGAGACGCGCCCAGTTCAGTCGCGCGAAGAACCGATGAGCTTTCACCTAAACAATACAAAATCATTTTATGACTAAACATTTTTTTACGTCAGAATAGTAAATGAGCATGCAGGCCACCTCATATTAAATGTACGACACACTCAACAACTTTCAGTGCAACGTCCAATGCATTCAATAACGTCAAACATAATGTCCAACATATTCAACAACTTCAGAGTACATTAACGAAAACATTAAATATATTCGAATACAATGTCCAACACTCTCAACAACTTCGAGCACAACGTTTAGATATTCAAAAGCTTCAAATACAATCGCTAACACTCTCAACAAGTTCCAGTACAATGTCCAACACATCCAAAACCCTTACATAAAATGTACGTTCAATTCATTCAATAACTTCGAACATAATGTCCACCATACTCAACAACTTTAAGTACACCGGTCCAACACGGTGAACACTGAAGCCTCAGTCATAAGCCGCGCAACGTACAACACACAACAACTTCCAGTACAATGTCCAACACGTCCAAAACCCTTACATACAGTATTCTACGCCAACAATAACATCAATCAAACGTCCAACACATTAAACAACACCGAACTTATGTTGGATGTTATTGAGTTCAAATTATAAATAAATTTGATCATAACGTTCAGATACTTAAAACCCGTCGAATACAATCTCCAACACTTAACAACTTCCAATACAATATTCAACACTCTTATATGCAATGTTCAAGTCGGAACGTGTAACTTGTAACAGCCGGTCCAGTACGTACCCGCGCGGCGCCGCGCTTGCCGTGCGCGCCGCCGAGCCGCGCCGCCGCGCTCTTGGCCAGCAGCGCCTGGCACAGCGCGCGCGCGCACTCGCTGAACTTGCTCGAGTACTTCTCCTGCTCGTGCTGCAACCACACCACACCGCACCACGCCCGCCTTTACCGCGTTGTACCCTCATACCATACCGTACCATAACGTACCATACCGTGGCGCGATATCGCATCCGCCTTAACCCCATTATAACATGATACGATACCCGTCTTAACCGCCTTGTAGTATGATTCGACATTCGCCTTAACCACATTTTAACATAATACGATTCCCGTCTTAACCGCATAACAACTTGATGAGATACCCGATTCAATTCGATGCAATATAACATGCCACGACATCCGCCTTGACTGCATTGTAACATGATGCATTACAAAGCCTTAACCGCATTATAACGTAATACGATCCCCGTCTTACCCGCTTTATAACATGACCCGATACCCGCCTTAATCGCTTATAACATGATACACTACCCGTCTTAACAGCATTATACTGTGATATAATACCAGTCTTAACTCCGTGATAACGTCGTAATTCATGAAACGACACCCGCCTTAACCACATTATAACGTCGTACGACACACGGAACGACACCCGCCTTAACCACAAGGCAGCTTTACTACATATTTACATTATTAACCTTAACCCCGTCAAATCCCCGCGTCAACCACAGATTTATTCGCAATAACTACGAAATAACACGCATTAACTACGCAATTACGCACTTTAATGGTGTAACGTGCGTAACGTTAACGGTGCAATTACACGCGTTTACCGCGTAATTATTTCACGTTAACTGCGTAATTTCATTGACTATTTAATTACCCGGGTTAGTACTTATATTTACGATTTCTTAATTTTAAGGAACAATACGGTGAAATAGTTCATAAAATAATACGGATTACAAGTAAAATTTTGTATGTTTTAAAAAGAAAAATATTTGTTAAACAAACAGACCACTTGATGTTATGTTTTTTTTTTACTGTTAAAGAGTAAGAAATGGGCATGCAGGCCACCTGAAGTTAAGTGGTCACTGCAGCCCATGGACAACTACGTCCAATCTCAAATAGAACAGAAGTTATATTTAACGCGGATGCGTTCCTACTCTTGAGGACTAAGATAGTCGTCTCCAATAATGTGTATCCGGCAACCACACCTCCTCAACAGAAACACCATACATGAAGAACATGTTACTTTACGGCGGGTTATGAGGGTAGCAGTGGTACCGCCCCGGGCGAGCTCTAACCGCTCTACCACCTTTTATATATTCCTATGTTGCTATATACATGAAATTCCAATTATAAGTTCAGGTTCCAAGTATAGATCAATGTGTCATCTACGCGAATTATCAGAGTGGACCATGTGGGTACATAAAACTAACCTTAACTCGCCTGTCAACCTCCTCCCTTTTAACCTTCTCCTTGCGCGCCCGAAAGGGTGCTCTGCCCTCGATCATCTCGAAGACCAAGCACCCGAACGAGAACCAGTCCGGACTGAACGTGTACCGCTCGTTGTCTATTACCTGCAAAGTATGAAAAATGGCTCGTAATTTTATTATCTTTGCTTCAATTATGGTATATGATGCGATGCACTGTGTTTTCATACCCATTTCAGACGCACGCAGATGCATTTTAGACACACGCAGACACATTTTAGACCCATATGTATATGCGTTAAACAATTTGAAAAGATAAGCAACGTTGAGTGTAGTCGAAATTTGGATGGGTGACCGCTAGTGGTTACATTATACGCTTGTTCTCTGCTTCAAAAAATATCTTAAACAGTCAGAATTGCTTGTTATCGATAGATAGTAATCGATTGTATTATCAAAGTTCCTATTCGATTCGTCTATCAGTCAAGTTGGCCAATAAACCGTATCTTTAGCTATCCCCACTGGACCCGTATGATGGAGTATGATCCATACCTTCTTCAGTTACGGTAAAAGAAACTAATGTCCAGCAATAAAACAAAAAAGGTTGTATCTTTCCCCTCTCTACTGCAAGGTATCTCACCTCCGGAGCCATGTAGCCCACCGTGCCCACGCGGCCACGCACGGAGCCACCGTCCGGCACGTCCACCGCCAGGCCCAGGTCGGAGATGCGCACGTGACCCGCGTCGTCCAGCAGAATGTTCTCTGGCTTGCAGTCCCTGCACAAAATGGAATACTTTGGGTTTGTTGTGCTGGATACACGTTGAAGGGAGTGGGTGGGTCATCCGAGGGAAATTAGATAAAACAGAAAAAGAAGACGACTGAAGGTAAACGGTGGAACAGGGTATGGTAACAGAAAAAGGTTAAATTGTGAAAAGGACAAGAGAGAAATTGAGGAGAATAAGAGGGCAAGATGTTGAAACGAAGAGATAAAAGCAGGAGCAAAGACAGAGAGGAGAAAAATGATGGGAAATAAGTTGGAGGATGGTGAGGAAAAATGGAAGACAAGAGAAAGACAGTGGAAAGAATAACGGGGTGAGTGAGACATACTGGATTAGTAAAAGGAAAAAGAATAGAAGTAGAAGTAGAGAGGAGAAAATAATAAAAATATAAATTGAAAGAGAGAGACAGAAAAAATAAAAATAGCGAGACAAAGTCAGAAGAAAGGGTCGGAAAGGATTAACGGAAAGAGGGATAAGAGAGAGACATATAGCAAGAGGGAAAAAAGGAACGAAAACGAAATATCTATCTATCTTCTTTCTCAAACCTTTAGTGGAAAAAAGCGACAATGAAAAGGCGGCTAGGAAGACAGAGAGAAAAGATTCGAACATCGAAGTCTCTCGAGACACCGGAACTTATGACAACCTTAACTCAAAACTTTAAGGCTTTGCTTGCATACCTGTAAACGATGCCCATTTTATGCAAGTGCTCGAGTCCGCAGGCCACCTGCGCCGCGTAGAACCTTGCACGGTCTAAACCCAGCCCCGGCTCCGCGCTGCACATGTTGTATATGTGGAACTTCAGGTCGCCACCTGGAAAGATGACCACTCAAATTGACCAGACAGGAAATTTGAAATGGAACTGCGATCAAGTGTAGGGCGATTCCTGATTTGTACGGAGTTGGATGAGACTGTTTTTTTTAATAAAACAGCGTGCAGAGCACCTGATGTCGGGTAGTAGCTGCAGCTGATAGACATCCATAAACAACCTCAAACAGAACTAAAGTCTCTTCCGAGGTCGCACGCCTTACTACTCCTGAGGACCAACATATTTGCCCAGAGGTAACCATACCTCTACAACCGGAACAAGAGCTCCTTCCAAGAAGTACCACCTTCCCAGGTGGAACTATAGTCACCGCATTTTCTCCCAGCTGATCAACGTTAGCTGGGAGATATAAGATATAAAAACAAACAAATAATAACAAATAAACACAACGCGCTTGCGGGTTATACACACTTATTGTGGATGTACAAATCTGTACGGATTACGGGCGAACACAAGTATTGTATTTACGTCGGCGCTACAATACTGGGGGCGGGAATAAGGTCTATATATTCGTAAATGATACACAGATACTAAAAATACAATATTTTAGTGAAATGTCGACGCATCTTCGCAGAATACAGCTTCAGTTTAGTGCCGCCTCCCGTAACGCTGACTCAATCTAATATATCAGCGCCGCAGTCAATTGGTTAACCTTCAAATGTGGCTCGAAGAAGCAGTACAAAAGACAATACCGTTCATTATAGTTAGAACGAGACAGAGAGCATCTTTCGTCTCGTACGCGTACGCGAGGTTCACGACGAAGCGCGAGTTGATACGCTGCAATATCTGCTTCTCTATCAGCACCATCGCTTCCCCCTTTCTCTTCTTTATTCTTTTCTTCTCCAGCTTCTTGCAGGCGTACATCTTGCCCGTCGCTCTAACCTGAAATCATTTTATGTAGTTTTTTGTAACAAAATTTGCAAAACAGCTGCATGCTCATTTCACATCAAAAACCGACAAATTGAGGATTCTCTGAATTTAACTTTTAAGTTTGTAGTCATTTGTAAATTGTATTTTGTATTGTACAAAATGTAAGTAAAAGCTACAACTTCTTTCTCATCAAAAACCCACGTGGTGAAGATTCCGTATAAATGTTTAATAGTAAAAAAAGAGGGATTCGTAAGTTTATAATAGCATTTTTTTAGTATAAATAATATATTTAATATACATAAATACTCATTAAATCGGTCAATATCTACGGTGTTAATTTTTTTCTCTTATTTGTGCTTTGAGACATTGTTTTTATCAAATTGATTAAGTCAACGGAAATTACCATACGAATTATATTTCTCCAATGGGTGCCAAAATTTGGCTTGCACAATTTTGGTTTTAAACTCTAAGGCATTGCAAATTTTAATACTTTACATTAATTTCAAGTTGACACATCCAAGCGTTTGTAAGAACAACAGCATCGACAGACGGAAACGAAAGTGATCTTATAAGAATAAAGAATAGGCTTACGCAGTAATTTAATTACTTATTATTAAAAATACGTAATTGAAAAAAGTATAGTTGAGATATGTAATTCTATTACTTATTAAAAATATTATTTGTAACTGGTATTAAATACCTGACCTCAAAGGTATTCTACGACCAATGCAACCACCGCTTCGAATTATCGGCAATCAAAATTCAAAATTCAATATTCGTGAACCCACTACCTAGTAAAAAGCAAAGCATTTAATTCCTTCTTCTTTCCAAGGCACAAAACCTTAGAAGCCTCCTCACCTGACAAGCGCAAACCTCCCCAAAACCACCCTTCCCTAGCACCCGGTACATCCGGAAGGTGTTCTGGGTTATCGGCTGCGCCTCCAGCCACTTCCACTGCAGGTACCGGTGGAAGTACATGGACCTCTCGAACTCCGCGAACGGAGTGCCCGCGAGGAAGTTCTTCACGCATCTTATGCATTCGCCGAATATGTCCTTCGAACCACCTGAAAAACAAATGACATCTTCTCTTATCTCTGTCCAACAATCTACTTCTATTCTTTTCTACGAGTACATTACTGACTCACAGTTTAACCGTGGTGGGACCATGACCCCTCTCATAATCTGCTTACTTTCTGTTACTGACTGCAAGGTAGAACAGCAGTCGTACCTTGCAGACATGACAGGGGACAGTTGACCAGGGAGGGACCACCGGCTGCCCTCACAATCTGCTGCAAAATCTTACTCGTATCTTAATCATAAATGCGGTTGCCGACTACTTAACATGAGGTAGCCTCGCCTCTCACCATCTGACGGTAAGTAGTCACTGCTCGTTGACATCTGTAACTAACTTCGTAAAGAACAAGAGACCCATCTAAAGTCGATCAAACGCGTTGCTACTCCTGAGGACTAAGGTCGCCTGTCATTTGTCCCCTAAAAACATCAAACAAGGCTCTTTGGACTTCAAGAGAGTACCACGAAGTTTCTCATCACCTTCGAGCTGCGAGCTAGCGTCGTCGACAACTTCGGCGGGGACCACGTCAGTGACAGCATCTCCGTCCTCCGCCTTCAGGAACTTCCCGAACACGTGGGACGCGAGCGCCGCCCGGGACTCGTCCACCTCCACCTCATACTTCTCCGCCTGGAACACACATCGCATCTATATTTACTATGATAAACCTGCTAGAGACGGAACAATTCGATGAATGACCACAGGACCCGACAGATCTGATAAATAGTAATTGTTGGTTGACGATAATTTATAATAACCACTTTGACTACGGCGCTCGTATTTACATCGAGTCAGAGACGGGAGGCGGCACTAAACTGGAACCGTTTCTTTAGACTGGAGATGCGCCAATAACTCACACAAATGTATTTTTTACCATCCGCGTAGTATGTACGAATACATACATGTTACCGCCCGCAGTCTTGTAGCGCCGACCTAAAACAGCACTTGTGTTCGCCCGTAATCCAAACAGATTAGTACGTACACGGTAGGTGCCAAATCACACATGGTGCAAATTTTAGTGCGTAGAGATAACACACTAACTGTGTGGTGTGTCATGGATACGTAACGCAATAACGAAAAGATAGAAGAAAGACGTGGGGTAGATATACTAATCTATCGCCAGCATCTGTCAACAGTTTCCCCGCCACCTCAGTTTACCCGTGATCACAAGCCATGCATGCAACTGCCACTAAACACTAACGCAAAAAAAAACAACGATTAAGTTCCACTCCGTTAATGAAGGCATAATAATAGTTTTTATCATATATCCTCCATGGAAACAGCGATCAGTTACAATTTTATCATCTCTAAATATTATAAAACAAAGTCCACCGTCGCGTCTGTCTGTCTGTTCATGATGAACTCAAAAAGAACTGGACGGATTTTCTCGCAGTTTTCAACAACGGGTAGAGTGATTTCTGAGGAGGGTTTTGGTGCGTAATAAGTTAAGTTTTTTTTTATAAATTGGGAGAGATAGTAAATAGTTAAATTCATATAGTAATTCAGTTGTCGTTCGAAATAGATGTATCTAATTGTTAGTTTTTGCAACTAGGTAATGGATGCTTGTATGAAAGAAAAATAAGTTATTATAAACTCTATTACCCGAGCGAAAGCCAGGTCGCTAGTATAGTATTAAAGAAGATGCATTTTCCGCATTTTGACGTATACATTTTCTACATTTCCACGTCACTGCTCAACATTTCCTATTATACCTATCCAAAGGTAATTTTTAAACTTTTGAACAAATCTAACGCTAACTTAGATGTGAAGGAAGCAATTTCTCACAGCTGGTATTGAATCGCGTAAACTTTCTCAAAAGAAAAATATTTTAACGATCATTTTCCATCCAATAAACATAGGTATTTCTTACACTTGAATACGTTTACCACATCAAAAGTAATCCCTATCCTGAAACTAGATATTTCTACACTATACTAACAAAATTACAGAAAATACGATTCAAAAATCCGAAAAAAGTAGTCAGCACTATGAGTGCTCTCGAGCTCATTATCATGATTAATGCCGCCCGCAACCGCACCGCTCCATTAGCCATGGAGATCATTTCTCACCCCGCCTCACCCCTTCTCACCTCGCCTCACCCGGTCACCTAACTTCACCCCCCTTTTAACTCTCGAGGGGTGCGCATCCCATCCGGCAATCACTCCGCCGCGCCGTCGCTAGCAATTTTTAAGTGTTGAATTAAATTTCACTTAGCGACGTCTCAGTAAAAAGTGCTTTCATCCGTAAAGTGACGCTGTTAGGTATTTTATCGAGTCTTATTCTAGAAATAGTTAACAGCAACAGCGTTTTTTCTGTCGGCTTTTTTCTCCCGGTCAACGTTAGCCAACAGGGCGCTTAGAGCCAATGTTTTTTTTATGTGAGAAGAGTAGCAAACCAGCTTACAAACTACCTAATGTTGAGTAATCTCAGCCCATACACATCCACGAACAAGCCGCAAACACTACTGAAATCCTATCTGAGCTCGAACGTTGCTACTCCTGAGGACTAAGATGGTCGTATCGCTTCAGTGCAGCCGGCAACCGCGCCTTTCAACCGAAACAAGTAATTCCTTACGGAGGATTATGAGGGCGGCGGTGGTACCTCCCGGATCGAACTGTAGTTCTCCCACCTTTAGAACGTTACGTTATACCTTTGATATTCATTAAGGGTATGTTAATACATTATAACGAAATAAAATCTTCGAATATTTACGGGATCAGGATTGGGTGTACAGGACTAGATTCTACCTATTAGTTTTTATTACAAAATAATCGCTTTACAGATAGGGACAATTATGCTTACCTAAAAAAATAAACAGTATACATAAATTATTTACAGTGCTTATGTAACTCACTAGACCGGTTTCCATGAAGCAAAATTTTATGCCCGGGTTTTACATTCCAGACACGATTGTAACTCGTAACCGGTTAAAACAATATCGATATTTTTATTCAAATATATATTTACACAATTGTTTTTATTGTCAATAAAATACTAGCGACTTATAAGGAGTATTATGATGGAAAAGAAGTTCCGAAAGATTTCGCTTTCCAAAGAATAAAGTTTGAACTAAGATATTGTTGTCACTCTCAATAAAAATAGGGCAGTTGCGCTAAAAATAAGGTAGTTTTAAAAAAATATTGTCATCCAATCGGACGACATCACCTGATCGCCCCACCTGCCTATTTCGTTTTGCCTGAACTTATTATAAAAAGGTACTGTAGTTCTAGCTTGCGACGCATTATATTCGGATGCGTCGCGGTACGCGGACCGATCTGTTTCAATAGACTGTCCTAGCACTTCCTATTGTCATTTAGCAATATAATTGCTATTATGATTGTAACACTAGATTGCCGTAATAGTTTAATTGAATAAGTCGC
>DWON01010263.1:0-10889 GCA_018251015.1 Phocides pigmalion okeechobee
ACACAAGAGATGTGTTTACGTCGGCGCTACAAGACTGGGGGCGGATATTACGTCTCTGTATTCGTAGGGGATACACAGATGCTAAAAAATACAATGTTTCGGTGAATTATCGGCGCATCTCCATTCTAGAAAAAACAGCTCCAGTTTAAGCTGCCTCCCGAAATTATGACTCGGTGCAATATTAGCGTCTTAGTCAAAATATTAACTGCCTGCACACTCGTTTGCTACTCTAAAAAAATACAGCCATTTCTCATCTCCATAGAATCACGTGTTTGGTAGCCATAGCAACGGTTTCATAGCACCATCGATCTTTCGTCAAAGCGAGAACCTTAAAAAGTAAAAAAAATGCTTCAACATTTCGTTTTAGAGTCCTCATCCGTCTATTTATATCCGTTAAGTAGTAAAACTGTGTTTACACTGCGAACATTAGGGGCGGCGCGGCTCTAACAGAATTTTTAGGGTTGCCAAAGAACATTTTTTTACGATTTCAGTATTCTTGTACAAATAAACAGGATCGTAAAGCGTAAAGCGCTACATGTTATCCGGTACGTGACATATTAGCAAGCGAGCCGGGTACAAAATGCGTTAACACTTTGACGATTTAATTGGTCTAGTCGTGGCGATGTTTAGCCGTAAACAGTTTAGTCATGACCACATCGCATACTTAAAGGTATACTGACTCAACTCAAAAAAAACGCTTGTCGGGAACTCGCAAAAGATCTTACTATGAGAACTTCTCTTACTTGTCTCTAAATATTATAAAACAAAGTCCCTCGTCGCGTCTATCTGTCTGTTCGTGATAAACTCAAAAACTACTGGACGGATTTTCTCACAGTTTTCAACATGTAGAGTGTTTCCTGACGAAGGTTTTGGTGCATAATAAGTTAAGTTTTTTTTGTCATTTGGGCGATATATTAAATAGTTACACTTTATATAGGAATTCAATGGTCGTTCGAAATTGATGTTTCAAATTGTTTTTGCAACTAGGTAATGACTGGATGCATGTATGAAAAAAAAAATGTTAGTAAATACAAACTCTATTACGTTATCAAAGCTGGACAGAGTTCCTAGTTGATGTATAAAATTGAAACCGATATATCCCTGGCGTGGTAGTAATGCGTAATTTCAATTGAATTCAAAAGGTAAACGGTAATCGAGCGCCTGTATCTGTATGTAATTCATTTCTGACCTATTTTGTAAACGGTAATAGTTAGTTACTTGTACTTGTGTTAAAAAAAGAGTTTATAATTCAGTTTTGCTGATTTTATATAGTTAAGCATACTGTACTGATTATAATTCCATAAGAAAAATAAAGAAGATTAAAAAAAAATACTAAAATTGTTTCAATTTTAAAAGTGGACTACGTGTGCAGTCCGCGCGACTCCTGTGTCTCGTTTAGATGCGCGACCACTGCGGGATTAATGGGTCCGTGTTCCATTAACCATGCTACATGTTACGCAACTAGTTCCAAATATCGTTAATCAAAAATCAATCGTTAATCGCAAGTACTCGGTACATTTTAAGAAGCGTTGCGTCTTAGACACGGGTAACAAATATTTTTTCGCATAACAACACTAACAGTCCCTTAGCCCTTAAGTTAGCAGTCTAGATTTAACAGATCCAATTCGTCCGAATAACATGTTAATTGGAAAGTAATAATAACAAGTTTTCAAGGTGGGAGATCTATAGATAGACCAGGAAGGTACCACCGCCCTCGTAATCCGCCGTAAAGCATTACTTATGGTTCGGTTGGAGAGGTGCGGTTGCCGGCTACACTTTGGAGCGAGGAGACCATTATAGTCCTGAAGAGCAGCGACGTATCTACGTTCGAGCTCAGATAGGAATTCAGTCATGTTTGTGGTTGTATGTGGATGTCTATGGGCTGCGACTACTTACCATCAGGTGGTTTGTATGCTCGTTTGGTACTCTCCTGACATAAAAAATAGCCAATTGAAATATTGACTAAACGCATATTATGTCCTAAGTCACAGATCTCTCAACATTCAAATCAGTTTCGAAAAAAACACGCAACGCTGTCAATCCAAAATAACGACGTGTCGCGTCTTAAACACGGGTAATAAATAATTCCTCGCATACCAGCATTCAGTCATTCATAAGTTAAGGAAAGTCTAGATCTAATAGATTCGATTCGTCCGAATTACATGTTAATTGTTTATGGCCATGTTCTATGTATTAATAATTAATATGATTTTGATGACTTTAACTTAATCATCGCGGAATTTATACATTTAATTATATAATGAGTATTCACGATTAACGATTTTAACGCCGACATGACTTTTGATTGCCGATATTTCGAACAACCGGTTCGAAATATCGGCAATCAAAAGTCATGGCTCGTGGTCATGGCTAAACTACGGTGGCGGGGAAAACTGTTGGAGAACTGGCGAGGAAAATCTACAGGTGCTAATGGTAGTTTCACATACTCTATAGGTGCTAGTGATAGGATTCTATCACTATTTCCCGTTGATTACTTTAGATGACTTTGATTGTCTTATAGTGGAAATTTATATTTAATTGTATTTGATTTTAAAATTAATTCATAATTTTTATGCGTACAGTTCATAACTCAATTTCAATTGCTACGTAATTATATTATTTTACTTTTCATAATTTTACAATGAAATGTCTGTTTGCAATATAAAATAATCGCATTAAAATGCGTGCAAGTAAAAAAAAATCTTTTCTATCTCTTTTGTTGTAACTAATCATGGAAAAGGCTACTCTAATTTCTACACGACAGATAATCGATGTTATGATGAGCAACTTAGGCTATTTTCATCAAAAAAAAAGTGCCGTATGTGGCTAGATGAATTTTAACGTGTGTTACCAACTACTCAATAGTCCCACAACAGATTTGGCATATTGTAGTAGATCTATACATTATAATTATTAATATTATTTAATAATTACTAATTGGCATTATTATTTACTTTTGTATTAATTTGGCAATTTTAAATGTAATTGGTCGATATTTGACTCTCAGTGATAAAACTATATAAAGGGGGTAGCAGATTGTTAAAGGGCATTTGAGATACAAATAGAGGGTAGGACGTTACTCTGTCCGCTAAATATACTAAGTGTGTGTGTAAAACTTATCTCGGCGTTTCATTGTGCAAAACCCCACGACTGTAACACGTGACTTTCACTAGCAGACAGCTAATGTAATAAGGAGTAACAAACCCTATTTTAACCATAAAATCGCGGGCAAAGCATACACACGTATATTCTCAAAATCTCACATTTTTATTATACTCCACAACGGCAAATTCGCACCGACGCAACATGTCAAGTCTAAATCGTCCCCAATACATGAAAACCAATTTTGGTCCCGACCTTAATACATGTATGTATAAGTATTTTTTGTTCACTATACATGGTCAGGACCCTCGCAGAGCTGTCCTGTCAATCTGTCCGTCTGTCATTCGTGTCGCTTAAATCTTAAACTAGGCTTACTTTGTAAATGTTTTGAGCCTGTTTGTATCTCTTCAATAATATTTTTATTTGTGATCTCGAGTGGCCAACGAACATTCTGCCCATCTGTTAAATTTTGACTACAAGGCTCATATATTAAATCGGGTCAGTGTTGCGGGAGACTGCATTAAATTGGAGCAGAATTCTTTAGACTGTGTATCATCTACGAATACACAGACGTAACGTCCACCTCCAATATTGTAGCGTTGACGTAAACACAGCACTTTAGATCGCCTGTAATCCATACAGATTTGTACGTACAACATAGGTATGTGCAAGCCGCAAGCGCGTTGCTCCGCGCAGTACCCATCAGTGTTGTACCCCGCAGGCAAAGTATTAAGTAACTACAGCCAATGGGGGATGTCCGTTAGCTGTATGTAACGATACGAAGTTAATTTTATGCTATTTTTCGATATCATTATTACATATCGTATTCTGATGTCACAATATTATTTTAACAGGAATTATATAATTACATATATCATTACATATATCATTACATATATCATTACATATATAATTCTTCTGTGCGTGTGTGTCACTGAACAACTTCTGAATGACTGGACCGATTTTAATGAAATCCATTATGTGTCTACAGACAGATCCGAGAATAAGAGCTAAGTTTCTCAATTGGACCCAATAGGTGGCACTGAAAACGGATGCAAAGCTGATATTTTTGAACTTGGAACCAGTAGAACCTGGCATATTTTTTGCAAAAAATCACTCAAACTTTTTTTTCAGAGCGGGACAACGTCCGCTGAGCCCAATAGTATAAATATAATAAAATAATTATATCTATGTAATTCGTTAAAATGTTGACATTAATACACTAAATGTAATTTAATTTTATGAGAATATGATTTCTTACGCTGGCCACAGAGAAGATAGGATTTACGATCCTAATTTAACCGAAACACAAAAAGTCCCTGACGGCGGATTATGAGGCCTGCTGTGGTCCATCACCGGGCGAACTATATTTTCATTTACTTATGATGAACAACTAGCGACCCGGCCCAGCTACGCTCGGGTAATAGTTTATATTTACTTACAATATTTCTCTTTCATACATGCATCCAGTCATTACCTAGTTGCAAAAAAGAACAATTAGAATAATCTATTTCGAGCGACGACTCAATTACTATATTGAATTTAACTATTTAATTTCTCGCCCAATTTACAGAAGAACTTAACTTATTATGTACCAAAACCTTCCTCAAGAATACTCTACCTGTTGTAGAAAACTGTTAGTAAATCCGTCCAGTACTTCTTGAGTTTATCATGAACAGACAGACAGACGCGATGGGGGAGTTTGTTTTATAATATTTAGAGATAAAATTAATTGGCAAGAAAATTTTCATGGTGTACTTCGACTTTCGAATTGAAGATCCGGGTTCAAATCTGCGGCGTATCTATAATTTTTTTTACCGACTTCAATTAAAAGGATGTTTACAATGCCTCTGTTAGGCATATGTATTTTTCTCGATATTATATATTATTTGTTTTTTTTTATTGCCAAATAGTAACAAACGGGCATGCAGGCCACCTGGTGTTAAGTGGTCACTGCAGCCCATTTACAACCACGTCCAATCTCAAGTAGAACAGAAGTTCTATTTAAGGATGGACGCGAATATGTTCCTACTCTGC
The DNA here is from genome assembly GCA_018251015.1 of Phocides pigmalion okeechobee. Classification (NCBI taxonomy): domain Eukaryota; kingdom Metazoa; phylum Arthropoda; class Insecta; order Lepidoptera; family Hesperiidae; genus Phocides; species Phocides pigmalion. Next base: position 5,140 of record DWON01010263.1, read on the forward strand.
AGGACTAAAATGATCGCCTCCAATAATGTCTATCCGGCAACCACACCTCCCCAACCGAAACACAATACATGAAGAAAATGTTGCTTTACGGCGGGTTATGAGGGTGGCGATGGTAACGCCCCGGGCGATCTGTAACGGCTCTACCATCTTTTAAATTATCGTATGGTAATAACATAAAAGTAAATATTATGTAGTAATTATTAATTATCGCAAAATAATAACAAAAAGGTAAAATTTTAAATAAACGTATTCACAGTATGAAACAATTTAATTTATACAAATAATAGATTGTAAATGATCGCCGTCTGTACGGCTTAACCGATTTTGGTGCGGTTTCACTAATGTATTTTAGTAAGCTTCACTTAACGTTTGTGTTATGTTAAAACTCATTTAACATTAACAGTTTTGTGTTCAATTCATTTCAATCGGTCTATAAATAAAAAAGCTATGTCCATTTCAAAGTTGCGTGTGTAGGTACATATAAGATTAAGCTGTTAGAAAATTAAAAAAATACAAAATTGAAGTCCACGTGAACGAAGTCGCGGGCAACAGCTAGTAGGTGAGGAAGGGAGAAATAAATTATTTAATCATTACGTACACGACTGTCAAAATTTCATCCCCATCTGAGAAGTGAAGAGAAGCGAAGAAGAGGCGTGTAACACCTTCCCCCCCTACCGAGTTCGCTCTCGCACTTATTCGCAATCCAGACCATTTAACCGCACTCACAATCCATTCCGCTTAACCTCAATTGCAGGAAACACTATTGTGTTTTACTTTGTATGTAAATCTGTACAAGTCTACGGATGAACACATGTGCTGTGTTTACGTAGGCGCTACAAGACTGCGGGCGGACATAACGGCTGTGTATTCGTACACGCTACATTGATACGGCAAGACATAACAAGACTGTGAATTGTCGGCGCATCTCCAGTTTAATTCGCTGCTCGCATCTCTGACTTTTATAAAAGAGAGCGCCCTCAGTGGTAAAACAAATATGACGTCTAACTTCTATTTTACCCTACAATGTCCTCATAATCCGCTGTAAAGCATTACTTGTGTTTCGCTTGGAGAGGTGCGGTTGCCGGCAACAATTTGTTGCGAGGCGACCATCTTTGTCCTAAAAAGTAGCAATCTACGTTCGAGCTCAGATAGGATTTCAGTCGTACGTGGATGTCTATGGGCTGAGACTCCTTAACATCAGTTAGTTTGCTGCTCGTTTTACTCACAGTTACTCTTTTCACATAAATATGTACATAAATAACATTTTTCCAAAAAATGTGAAGATTATAAAATAAATTCCAATGAAAACCTACTAACTGGTATATTTTAAGCTTTCATAAGGCGTCGTCTCCTTAAAGTAATAAAATATCAATTTGCGTCGTAATTCGTAATAAAAAACGTAATAAATTAAATTCCGCGCGACAGCCCTAAGGCGCCCTACGCGCTGTAATAAGGGGCATCCTACTCTGAGCGTTATACCGCCCGCCATGAGATTGGGAAAGAATTTACGGATTCATATTTCGACTAGCGTTCAACTGCGGCTTTACACATACAAATATTGATCCCTTATTATTTTAAAACAAAGTCGTCCGTCGCGTCTGTTTGTTCGCTTAAACTCAAAAAGTACTGGACGGATTTTCTCACAATTCAACAACAGATAGTGATTCTTGGGGAAGGATTTTATTATGTAAATAATTTAAGTTTTTTTGTGACTTGAATACAGTAATAACTTTTAACCGAGCGAAGCTGGGCCGGGTCGCTAGTATAATCTAAAATACGCAAATTGAAAATATTGCTTTAATCTTCAGTAATTAACGACAATATATTTCGGTAATAGCTTAGTTCCGAATACGCGTATAAGGTAAAATTACATAGGCTATACGAGACGAGCGGTGCAGGCACTCTGTGCACAAAATTTGAGGTACACTATATCAAGGAAATAAATCAAGGTAAAGGACAAAGTTCCGGTTGGTGGTACAGAAGTTGGAGACGCGCAACGCAGTTAACTTTAACTCGTTTACTGTTCACGTGCCCACCGACCACCCATCGACCTTCCTGAAGGAGGTGCGGCCGAAGGGGATGGTGTTCCGCAAGTTCCGCGGACGTCGCCGACCTCCGGGACTCACTGATCCCGTACATCACGTGACGACAAACCGTGATTAACTTATAACAATTACTATGTATGTTAATCTGTAAAGTGTTATCGGTCTCGTCGCCGTGAAATAAATAACAAAATAAACATAAATCAGGTACATGTAATAAGATGAACGTAAAATCAGTACATCTACTTTGAGCGCCTGGCAGCTAAGGTTGACCGGAAGAAAAGCTACAAAATTTAAACCACACCGTCCGCCTCTCAATAAGTATTGACGGCAGATTATCAGATCGATGTAACTTCTTTATAATGTCATCGATCGTATCGAGCGAGTCTTGACACTTTCCCTGCGGCGTACAACAGTGTGTATCACTTGGCGCAACGCGTTTGCGGCTTGTACACCTATCGTGTACGTACATACGAATCTGTAGGAAGTACGGACGAACTCAAGTGCTGTGTTCAGTCGACTCTACAATACTGAAGCCGGACATTACGTCTTTGTATTCGTGGATGCTAAACTGATGTAAAAAATACAATATTTGGCGCATCTCGAAGAATCTAAAGAAAAAAGATCCAGTTTATCCGCCTCCGCAATCCTGACTCGATGTAATATATGAGCACCGCAATTAAAGTGTTAAAAAGATAGTGTACAGTTACAAGTAGTACATAAATATCGACCAATTGATATTCGATCTAAAGTCTTTTGATCTATATCTGATCTGTCAAAGCTACCAGTTGATCAACATCGATTAATTACTGTCATCAAATGTCGGTCGCGTTATATTTGATATACGCTGTACCCGCGACTTTGTCTGTGTGAATTTGAAGCAAATAATATGGTAATATAAAAACAGATATAGGGACACTCGGATATGGACGGACTTACGAATGGATGAATAACAAAAGTATGGACGGACTTATACATATGGATGGTCGGACATACATTTGAAGTAATCTATAAAGAGAAAAAAAATCTTATCATTTTCATTTCACCCCTTTCAATACAATCTTTCATCCCCTATTTTACTTCTTTAGTTGTAGATTTTCCAAAATGTCTTTCTTAGCACTAACTTACGCTATATAAAGAACCAATCTGTTAAATTTTAGTTTCAATGGGTTCGGCTGTGTGTTGAGCTGTGGGTCTGTCAATCCTCTCTTTTATATATATGCAATTGTATATATACATAGAATATAAACGATTATCTTCACATTTTTGTTTTTCAATCAATTCTTCCCACGTTTGATCGAGGCTGCCGGTGACAAAACGCGGGAACGCGGCCAGTGTTCTTGGCACCATGCCGCTCGAACACGGGTTTCTTAAGATTACTTAAGTTTCATTATAATTAGTTTTACGATTATATCCGAAAGACAATTCATAAAATACATGTTGTTTTACAGCGGGCTATCAGGGTGGCAGTGGTGCCGCCCCGGGCTAGCTCTAACAGCTCTACCACCTTTAAAATACATTAAAGACATGACTTTAAACTGTAGTAACTTTCTGTAAATCACAAATAGTGCAAAGTTCAGTGCATGAAGATACAATAAGTTGTAACGTGATACGGAACGAAAAAAAAAACGAACTAGACGTTAGGGTATATTAATCTATCACCTGTCAACTGTTTCCTCCGCCACCGCAGTTTAGCCGCGACCATGAGCCACGCAACTGGTTGTAAATATCGACAATGAAATATCTAAAATCGTTAATCGTGAGTACCCGGTACATATAAAAAATTACTGATACTATATTATGATCTACTTCATGTCCAAAATATTTTTCGGTACTTACTTTAAGGGCAAATCCGGGAATGTCATCCCTAGGGACAGATTCGTTTACCGAACGTCAAAAACACATTTGACGCTCATAAGCATGTGTGACAGACCATAGAATTGAAAATATGTAGACATGACAAGCGTACGTAAAATACTAGTTACGCCAAACTTTGGTAGAAATTCCGTGCCACGTTTGAAGCTGTTAGAGGTGGGAGAACCATAGTTCGACCGGGGAGGTGCCACCGCAGCCCTCATAATCCGCCGTAAAGCATTACTTGTGTTTCGGTTGGAGAGGTGCGGTTGCCGGCTACACTTTGCGAAGCAAAGCGGCCATCTTAGTCCTCAGGAGCAACGTATCTATGTTCTAGTCCAGATAGGATTTCAGTCATATATGTACGTGTATGTCTATGGGCTCCGACTACTAAACATAAGGTGGTTTGTATGCTCGTTTTCTACTCTTCTCACATAAAAAATGTTATTTTTGTTGCAGAAATAAAACCTTACTTTTTATTGTACGTGTGTGCCCTTTACCGCATCACGCAACAAACAGTGAGTGAGTACCCGTTATATTACATAATGTAAACTTTGCATTATCTTACAATTTTAAGCACAGCACTAATGTTCGCCCGTAAGCCATACAAATTTGTATGGACACAACAGGTGTCCAAGCCGCGCGCTCGTTACGCCAAGTTAAACAGCGCAGTTGTGTTCCCCGCAGTTAAAGTAGATATTAACAGCACAACACTTGCCTCATTTTTCCACGACAAGAGCAAACATCGCTGAACACGTAGTGTTTAGAAAAAAAACGTTACATAATATCAAGCGTTAGCGGAAATCCGTGCTATAAAGTTATCGACAAAACTACTGTGCAACAATCTGCTAGCACCACGTATATATTTTAAATCATGTGAGTAAGGAGTATAGTGCATACTTTGAAATATAGACCACTCGCGACCCGGACCAGTATCGCCCGGGTAATAGAGTATATATTTACTTACATTATTTTTCTTTCATATATTCATCCTATCATTACCTAGTTACAAAAACTAACAAGTAGAAACACCTTTTTCGAACGACGACTGAATGACTATGTTGAATTTAACTATTTAATTTCTCGTCCAAGTTCCAAAAAAAAAAAAACTTATTATGCACCAAAACCTTCCTCAGGAATCACTCTATCTTTTATTGAAAACTGTGAGAAAATCCGTCCAGTGCTTTTTGAGTTTATCAGGAACGGACAGACAGACGCGACGGGGGACTTTGTTTTATAATAATTAGAGATTATATATGACGGTAGCGGATTGTTGCGAGGTAATTTTACACTGTACTTATTAAGACCAAGACGTGTTTCGCCCCAAAACAGAGCATCATTAGGGTAAGTTGACTCTGGAACGGTTAATCACTGAATCAACTTACCCTGTAAAAATCTAAAATTATCCCGCAGTCATTGCGTGATGCGTGTACAACGGCAGACCGGTATCATTTTGTTGTAAATGTCATTTCTATAAGTTGTCTGTTCTGTATGTGACGAACATCGGGACAGAACTATTTCTGTTAGTATATTACTTGTTGCGACGCTACTGAGTGGACGTGACACGTTTTGTATCACGTTCAATGGATTCCGCTCGTTTGATGTTTAAACGTTGAAATAGAATTCCTCTGTTCATTGTATTAATATGAATGAGGACTGAGGGTACGTTGCAACATCGTGTAGTCACACTACCTTTTTAGTACTTCCCCTGCGACGTACAACATTGCTGTGCAATGCGCGGCGCAACGCTTGCGGCTTGCACACACCTGTGTTGTACGTACAAATCTGTATGGATTAAAGGCGAACAAAAGTGCTGTGTTTACGTCGGCGCTACAAGACTGAAGGCCGACATTA
>DWON01010264.1:0-10888 GCA_018251015.1 Phocides pigmalion okeechobee
ACAAAGTAAGGAAGCATGTATGAAAGAAAAATTACGTAAGTAAATATAAACTCTAAGCTAAGCTCCGAGCTAAGCTAGATCGGATCGCTAGTTTTTAATAAAAATTGAACTATGAAATATGAACAATTTTCGTAAACGAAGTTTGTTGTACAAATTGTAACGACAGCAAATAAAATATTTTATGAAAATGGCACGATGTTTTCCCCGCCATATTATTATCTGAATGAACAATTTGTTCGGAACTTCCACAGCAAACAAATTCGCAAAAACTTGTCGCAACGCAATAAATGACAAAATTAATTGTATTATTACATTTTAAATTAATTATCGTCTGTTGTGACGAATAATTAAATGTTTTGATGTCTTTTATATTTATGTTGATTTAATTATACTTTATGAATAATTAAAATTTCATAATTGCATCACAATGTTAATTTAGATTTGGGTAACGAAATAATATATAAAAATGAGGAAAATGACAAAAAAAACGCATAGACGAAACCATTAAACATAGAATTTACATTTATGTATACATAATTTCAGTATAAAGTGCGCTAATATGCCTCACGGTGAGGCAACATTACAGGTATCATTGTTTATTAACGCTTCAATTTGCGCCCAAAATATTTAAGACTGAAATTGTTAAGGAATAAAATGTCATAAAATCGGTAATTTAGCCGTGACCACGAGCCATGCACAACTCGTTTAAAATGTCGATTTTTTTTTATTGTGGTAGAGTAGAAAACGGCATGCAAGCCACCTGATGTTAAGTGGTCACTGCAGCCCATGAACAATCACGTCCAATCTCAAATAGAACAGAAGTTCGATTTAAGGATGGACGCAGATGCGTTCCTATTCTTGAGGACTAAGATGGTCGCCTCCAATAATGTGCATCCGGCAACCACACCTCCCCAACACAGTACATGAAGAACATGTTGCTTTACGGAGGGTTATGAGGGCCGCCCCGGTCGAGCTCTAACGGCTCGACCACCTTTCAAATTAAATGTTAATCGTGAGTACTCGTTATATTGTAAAATGTGTAAATTCCACGATGATAGTTTAAAATTGTACACCATAAAATCTTTATAAAACATCTATATGCCGATCTGAAGTGAGATATAAATTTCAAATTAGACATCGCTTATCGATCGTATCTTAATTTTTCAGACTCGGTATATTTTCCACCACCCACACGGATTGGGGAAAGGTTAAGTGACCTTCAATGAGAAAATCTCGCTGCTTTTAATACCCGCAATGCCTTTATTCTATACGGATACGATAACGATTATCGGCATTGTATCGTCACGAACATTGTTAATGACCTTCCTCTTGTTCTAATACGAGTCACTAAAGACAAGTGTTTGAAAAAATGTAAATATCTATAAATTTTTACTCACTTTGTATTAAGCACAAATAAAGGTGGGAGAGTATATTCGAGCACAGAGGATTTCGGTAGTGTTTGTGGTTGTATTTGGACGTCTATGGTCTGCGACTACTTAACATCAGGTAGTTTGCATGCTCGTTTGCTTTTCACATAAAAAAAACATATAAATTTTCCATTAAATTAGTGTTTATTGATATGAAAAATCAATTGTCATCACCATATCGATATTAGGACACCATGCTCAGCGCTTAATGCTAGAAGTTATACGTCGGATTATGAAGACAACAGTGGTGTCTCCTCCATCAAACTATTATTTATATATTTTTAAAGATGAGTCATCGAGATGAGGCGACCACGTCTAGGCAAAAGGAGCACAGGGCGTCCTGCAAGCAGGTCGACCTACGACCTGATAAGGATAGCGGTAACAGCTGGATGCAGGGGGCACAGAACCGGTCAGAGTCGCGGCACCTGGTGGAGGTCTATGTCCAGCAATAGACACGTAAAGACTGATGGATGAATGATGGATGACGAAAGATGAGCCTAACAAAGAAAGCAGTAGAGACTCCTGATGGAAACCCTTTAACGTTATCTTTGGACATTTGCAAAACCAGAGAAGTTACTAGCAAAGTTGACTTTGCGGGAGAGTTCTCCTTGGATCTCTTTTGACGAGCCCAATAGTCGCAGCCCAGAGACGTACAACCACAAACACAACCGAAATTCTATCTGAGCTCGAACGTAGATACGTTGCTACTTCTGAGGACTAAAATGGTCGCCTCACTTCAAAAAATCGCACCTCTCCAACCGAAACACATGTAATGCTTCACGGCGGATTACGAGGGCACTCTACACGTTGTATGTACTAAAAATGATCGCGCAAACCGAGCTTTGTAAGACAGTCTTAAACCCAGTTATTCCGGACGAAACCACAACCTTCGACATTTCGGTGAATAAAAACCTATTAAATTATAAAACCACTTGTTCCTAGGGATAATGTAGACACTTTAATAATATTTTGACCCTGGTTAGGTATACCTAGACCAAAAAATTAGTATTCAAAGGCGACACTGGACAGATTTATTTCAATCGTTAAAAAAGGGAGTTGAACGCTTAGGACCACTTTAAGGGTCTCAGACAGTTTGCTGTCTGGAATATCAAATTCGTTTATAAATTGTTTCTTAAGCTATACATTTTCGAAATAATTGGACATTTAGATTGTTATTTTTAATAGAAATATTATTAATGGGTACATTATCGGGTATCAGATTTATATTTATGGCAAAAAATTGCTGTAAGTTACCGTAGATAGTAAATGATTGAAAAAGTTAAGTAACGTCGGGAGCGGTCGTGAGTTGGATGGGTGACCGTGATTAGCTATGAAATTTTGTAAAAATCATACGCTCTTTCGTGATTCGTAAGGCACGTTAAGCAGCCGATTACCGATAATATAGGCTTGGTTTATGGTTTAAGAAACTTCATTCTCATTAAGAATCAGGAAATTCACTTACATAAGAACTTATGTACTACGTACTTATTCTAATTACAATTTAGGTAGAGGTTAGCCTACACCAACATTATAAGAATAGGTCGCAACATTCCCTTTTTTAAAAATAGGTACCAATAATATGGTCAAACTAAAACCAGGCTTATTTCTCTGAAATAGTTTAAGATTACGCTTTTATTATATTCACTTTATTATTTGAGGTTAGATTTTTAATTTTATCTAATAGAGCCGGAAAAAATACAGAAAGAATAAAACTGAATATTTTTTTCGAAATTACTATATATTTTTCGTGACGGGAATCGAACTTGAAACCTTGACCTGCGCTCTACGCAGCTCTTAAATCGTCTGCAACATTTATTTTTGTCATTCAAGGATATTTCCTTCAAATTTTCTAAACATTGTAGAGAATAACTTTATAACTTGAGCGATGCTCCACTTGAATGATTTATATTCCAAGAACATAACTTTATTGGGAACTGACTGCCAAGTGGCAAACAATTTGCGAACTAAATGTTTGGAACTAAGTGAAATTTGCGAAAAAAATTACACATTTTAACTTTATCTGCGGAAATATTCATCGGGATTTTTGTTTACATTTTTTAAGTATTTTATAACTTACGATTCGGCCCAGCTTCGCTTGCGAAATTTAGCTTATATTTACTTACATAATTTATCTTTTATACACGCATCCAGACATCATCTAATTGCAAAAATTAACAATTAGAAACATCTATCTCGAAAGACGAGTGAATTACTATATTGAATTTAGCTATTTTATTTCTCGCCCAATGTACAAAAATACTTAACTTATTATGCACTAAAACCTTTCTCAGGAATTACTCTACCTGTTGTTGACTGTGACAAAATCCGTCCAGTACTTTTTAAGTTTATCATGAACAGACGAACAAACAGACGCGATGGGGAACTTTGTTTTAGAGATACGACCCGCAGCCGCTTCGCACGGATGCATTTACGACTACACATTACAAATCTTTGAAATTATCGGCTTTTCTCTACTTCTTTTCTCTACTAAACATTATACAAAAACCTTCCTCTTGAATCACTCTGTCTATTGATGAAAACCGCATTAAAATCCGTTGCGTAATTTAAAAGATTTAAGCATAGACAGGAGCGCCTATTCCATAATCAAAAATTTTCTATTATAATTAAATAAAACTTGTATCAGATAATTAAAACTAGTTACTAATCTATTACACAAAATACGCACAGCCAAAAACTTCACTAACCTTGTATAAATCAGAAAAGGTCGCCACAAGAAAATAATACACAGTTGCACACACGAAATAGATAAAAAATCGATCTGTCAACAATTTAATATCAAATGCAATTTAAATTTATACCATAGTGGAAATCGCAGGTAAGTGTTACCTGTACATAATACGGGATAACTAATGAAAGAATGGTATAAGTGTAATCGCACGTAGGTAGGTAAGCAATAGTTGGCAATCCTCATGACACCTTATAAGCTAGAAAATATTCCTACAATGTTCTATTTGTTTAATAACACTTCCGCTTACTCTAAATCACGTGAAGTGTTCGACTGAGATGACTTCTTGAAGTATTTTATATTTTTTCATGTTGGTAAAATAGTAAACAATCGTCATTTGTTACTTATTCGATTTATTTACTCGAAGTTTTTTGTATCTTTTTTATGTCGGATAAGTAACAAAGGATGACCGTTTGCCACTTCTAATATAGAAAATACAAAATATTTGTAAAGATATCTCAGTTCTACATCACACGTGATTTGAAGTAAGCGGAAGTATTATTAAAAAAATCCCGTTTGGATCCAGGCTATGTTATGTTGAATTATCTCTGCAGCATCTACAACGTCCAACCTCAAACAAGTCTAGAGTCTTGCCTGTCTTCTTTTGCCTGCTCTTGCCTCATCTTGCCTGATAAAAATATAATTCTACCATCTATTAGCTTTAATGAGGAACTCTCTTTGCACCTTTTTTGAAGAGACCATGTCATAACGGTTAGGAAATACTTCAGGAGTACAAACTAAAACATAATATCAATCCTATTTGAGATATTATGTGGATTTCTTTGGGTTGCAGCACGTACTTAACATCGAATAGGCTCATTTGATACTCTCCTAACTCCTCTGATGTCAAATATCCATAGACGAGGGTAGAGAATTTTCAAAACGTGAACCTTTTTTACATTTTAATACTAGAAAATCAGCGTACAGACCATTTTACGAAAAATAAACCTCAAACATATTCGAAGAACCAAGACTGTATTGTAATTGTATCTGACAATCACACTGCTCCAAATAAACAAACACAACATTTGAACACTAATTAATAAATAATTATCTACATACCTCGGAATCGAACCCGTAACCTGTAACGTCCATCACGATGATCTGTATAAACCTGTAATGTATAAGAAACTAATTAAAGTAAATAATATGTCTTGTATATTTTTTCTTTCATACTATAGTACTCTAGATGCCAGATGTAAATTTTATCAATCAGTTCTTGAGAGATATCTCGTAAAAGAGTTGTACCATAATCTCGTGAACGTAGGCTTCCGTTTCGTAAGGAGCAATAACAATGGTGGCCACCCATTTCTTTGTATACTATCGAGGTAGCAAACGATCATACACGGAAGTGCATGATAGATGTTAGATGGTGACTGCCTCCCATGGACATCTGTAACCAACTTCATAAAGAAAAAGAGTCCCACTTGAAGTCTATCTCAGATGCGTTACTATACCTAAGAAATAAATTGGTCACCTCATTTATAAGTGAGCCGGCAACCAGGTGTGGTTGGCGGTTCTACCGAAGCGCAAGTAAGCTTCATGCTAGAATTGGGGGTGACAGTGGTACCTCCCCGTTCAAACCTACGGTTCTACGTCCTTCAGTATATTCAGTTCGATCCATGCAACAGATATCGGCTGCCACTGTCGCCCGCGTAGCTGAACTTCAGGAGGTTTCATGATACTTTCCTCTGAAGTATTATTGGTCATTATCTGTAAGGAAACTGGTTATGAAAATCCGTTGCTCGCTCGAAATGTATATACTATACTATACTGTACTATATAGTATTATTACACTATAATATAGTATACTTACCAGGTGGACCGACGATATGGTAGATAGCGGGTAACCGCTGGATGCAGAGGTCACGGAGGCGGTATGAGTGACGCCATCTAGGGAAGGCCTACATCCAGCAATCGACGCTGGGACAAAAAAGCTGATGGATCCAAACTATAGTATAGTTATTTACTACACAGTTACGATTCGTTTGATTCACATAAAGGAGTTGCGAAAAAGAAAATTATTTCCCTCCACTGTGTGACCACGCGACACAGTTTGTTAGGACAGTTCGAAACCCATAAAAATTTGCTAAGCTTGCTAGTTTGAACTGTCCAACCGGGGCATACCACTGCCGTTCAGATAACACGGTAAATTCTTGTAACATGGTGTTAAGTTACCACAAACGTGAAATACAGAAGAAGGTTTATGTAAAACACAACTAGTGTAAAGTTCAGCGCGTAAAACAATTAGTGTTGTGTCGTGCTATGGAACGCAAAAAAGCGAACTAGACGTGGGGTAGAGAGATTAATCTATTGTTAGCATCTGTCAACCGATTCCTCCCCCACCGCATTAGCCCTGACCACGAGCTATGCAACTGGATCAAAGTATCGGGAATTAAAAATCATTAATCGTGAGTACCCATTACACAGTAAATTGTGTGAGAGGTGCGGTTGCCTACACTTACCGCAACACAAGCGAGACGACCGTCGCAGTCCTCAGGAGTAGCAAGAATGTACGCATGACAGACAGGTCTTTGGTCCTATGTCCTTAGATGGTCATAGGCTGCATAGACGATTGACCATTTAATTAAATTATATGCTCGTTTGCTACGGTTTCAACATAAAAAAACATAAGTTACTACTTACTTAGTAATGTAGAGTAGACACTGAAGCTCATGGACATCCGTAATTAACGTTCTAATTTCTGAGGACTTTGATAAATGTCTTCGGATTATGAGGGCAGCAATGGTACCTCCCCCCTCAAACTAGTGTTCAACGCCTATCAAAAACACACGTAAGTAAATCCGTTTAACAACTACAAAATCCGTATTGTACGAAACTCATGGTGCCTTCAAGCCCGGGCGGCTATTAGCGGTCTGTGACGCGTCGATGACACGCTCAGAAACAACTAATGAGGGTTAAGGACCCAAGTATCGGACACGCGGAACTTATTAACTTGTTGACATGTAATCTTAACTTGTCTAACAAATAATCCTTGAACGTAGCCCTCTATATCGGTATAAATAAATATATACTTTCAAAATGGGAGAACTATAGTTCAACCGGGGAAGTACTACCGCAGCCCTCATAATGCTCCGTAAAGCATTATTTGTGTTTCGGTCGTGAGGGGCGGTTGCCGGCTACACTTTGAATCCATGCGACTATCTTAGTCCTCAGGAGTAGCAACGCATCTACGTTCGAGCTCACACAGGATTTCAGTCGTGTTTGTGGTTGTACGTGGATGTCTATGGGCTGCGACTACTTACCAGCAAATGGTTTGCATGCTCGTTTGCTAATCTTCTCACATAAAAAAACTTAGAACATTAATTAGTGCATTTACCCTACCAATACATCAAAGGTATTTAATCAATGCAATCATGTCCCAATCACTCCTAGTGCCAATTAGTCGCAGATTCCAATGACTAATCATCACATGGCAAGCAGCTATCATCACATTTGGGTTCAGCGATTTACCTTCAAATCACGAGCAAATTGGTGACTCAGGTTTATCTTTCAGTCCACATCACGTATCGTGGGTATCAATGTCTCATTAAGACTTCATGAAGTACGTATAAGGAACTCTCGTTCAATGTGACGCAAACGATATATCTAAGGTAAGGTTTCAATCTAATTTTGTCATCAGTAAAACGTTTAAATATAGGTGGTAGACTTTATTTCGCCCGGAGAGATACCATCGCCATCCTAATAATGTTCCGTGAAGCAATTGTTTTGTTTTCGAGTGTGTTTCCAATATAAACTAAACAAAGTAAACTGTTACGTAGTTAGGAATGCATAAGTCACATTGTTTTAGTTTTAATTAACATTACACCATCAAACTCGTTATCAGCACGAAATACTATATTTCCGATCATTACCAAACAGATCAAAGGTACAATAATGAAAACCTTAAAGCTAATAATAAAAGCCTAACCTAAACAATGTAAGGAATGTTATCTGAAAGAAGATTTTCATAAAAAAAATATGTCTCAAACAGCTTATATGTTGCTGATAAGTCATTACTTATACCTGGACATTTCCAAGACCAGACGAGTAATCATCGTCCGCTTTGAACAAGAGCTCACATTGCATCATGTTTGAAGAGCCCCATGTTATAACGTTCTATTCTTTATTTATTGAAACAAACATACATGGAAGTGATAAAAAGATACAGAAGGAGAAACAATAATGAAAATTACAAAAAAAATGAATCGCAGAAGCAAGTTATACCGTTCAAGGAATACCTCAGGAGAAGCTAGTTTTAACTTCTTATACGTTTGGGATCGAAATGGAGACGCATTTGGAGCATTGGAAAATTTTTTAATTGTTGTGAATTGAACATCAACATTCGGCGAGAGATGGAGTGGAAAAAACCGACCATTTTAGTCCTCAAGAGTGGTAACGCAACGCAATCAGTCCTCAGAGAGAACTTTAGTTCTGATTGAGTTTGTAAGTAGATTGGCTGCAGTGACTATTGAATATCAGATGCTCTGCATGATCGTTTGCTACTGATGTCATAAAAACTTTCGGAAAACAACAGAATAGTCGTCATAGCTTAAATTCGCGCACGAAAAAGATATTTGATTTAATGTTTCCCCTCCGGAAAGACCCCTTATTTTGTGAGAGCTACATCAAAAGCGATCGTGCGGGGGTGAAGAGCCAGTTATCGGTTTTACCAGTATTGCTAACTTAGGAAATATAGTAATATAGACACGGCCAAGACACGGCACAAACAAGAAATGTTCTTGAAATACTTGTTCTTGAAAGAAACGAGAATATCTTAAAAGACTTATTGGAAACATTTATTGAAAGTAAGAAGGACGTTGAACCCAGCTCTTTAACTACACCCACGCTGAAGCTTTTGAAATATCAGATTTTCTGGAAAAATCTCCTATTAAGTAGCTCCCACGTTAAGAAGAACGATTTGTACAAATATTAATAGCAATAAAATAAAAATAGAAATTAAATTGGCTAAGAACAGTACCACTTATAACTACACGCTCGTTTGCTACGCTTGTAAATATAGTAAGAGTAGAAAACGTGCAGGTCACCGTTGAAGGTCAAGGTTGAAATCTTATCTTAGATCGCAAGTAAAGGAAATGCTTCTTGTGAGGACTGAAATGTTCGCCTCGTTAATAAGTGCATCTGTAGTACATTCACCATCGATCTATCGATACCCACAATTCCTCGTGAACCAAAAGCATCCTCATTTTAAAATTCCACGCTGAGTAGCCATCACGAATCCTCCACACTGAATTTTATTACTAACCAGCAACATTTCAGCTGTTCCAAATATCATGATTTTATGCAAAATCAACTAAATTCAATGGAATTGGAATGGATGGAATGGGTTCCATTCCCAGACAGGCAGAGTATGATAATTTTAGATTTTTTTGGGTAAATGGTGGTTTATGCAAAAACTACATATTTACGACGTTCAAAAGCGAGTCATTTTTGTAAACAAACTTCGCCTCGTCGACATTTCTGCTGACCCATGAGCTGGCATTTCGCTCAGCGCATTGGCATAGTTATACAAAGAGGAAATGCCAGCATCTTGGGTTCCATGCCCTGAGCCAACGATTCTGACTATTTTTTAGAGTTGTGTTTTTGTTTGTTTATTTTTGTATTTCTTCTTTGTAGATTCGTTTCTGTTGTATACATTTTAAATTTAGTTACAATAAGTAATTTATCTACATATCGAAGGTAGAAGTTAAGTTCGACTGGGGAGGTACCACCGCCGCCCTCATAATTCGCCGTAAAGCATTACTCGTGTTTCGGTTGGAGAGGCGCGGTTGCCGGCTATAAAATGAAGCGAGGCGGCCATCTTGGTCCTCAGGAATAGCAATGTATCTACGTTTGACCTCAGATAAGATTTTAGTCATGTTTGTGGTTGAAGTGGGAGTCTATGGGCTGCGACTACTTAACATCAGGTGGTTTGCATGCTCGTTTGCTACACTTTTCACATAAAAATATGTATATTAAAATATCTAAATACTTATCAATTTATTGTATTTGCTGAGTAAAGGTAAAAGTTTTCTGTGTCTGGATATTTGTGCCTTGTGTCTTAGTATTGCACCTACGACACAAGAATCATAGAGCTGTGATTGTAGAACGTGTTTTTATGCCTGACAGTCTTTAATTCCTTACGATGATAAATATACGAACAAAAGCATTGTAGTAAATCCTATCGCGCCTCACAAATCGTATGCGGCGGATCAAACGCAGAATCAATGGTGGGGAATGCGACGGGCTTAGTAATTCAGTGTTGGGCCGCTCGCCAACTCGTGCGGACGTGCCGTTACGCACTCCAATATTGTTAATCACTATTGAAAATACATTTCCTCGCATTAGAAGCGGAAGAAGTCTGCTATATTCGAATTACGGACTAAAAAAAACAGGGCTACAAATAATTATAAACCAGAGTGATTAACAAAAATAACAGACTTTATAAAGGCGATTATATAATTATCAATCACCGTATGATCTCATCAACCATCAAATTTTTATAATAGAAAAGATGTATGTTCTGGAGATTTTTCGCTTCTTCTCAAACACGAAACACCTTACGAATTGGTATTAGTTTATTCACTCACCGATTAACCATCGTAGAGTCAACTTACCCTGATGATGCTCCGTTTTTCGGGCGAAACACGTGTTGGTACTAATATGTATAATGGTATATATTTTTAATCACATCACGTTTTCCTATCCGGGAGGG
>DWON01010265.1:0-10888 GCA_018251015.1 Phocides pigmalion okeechobee
GTGCGTATTTAGTCAACTATTTCCTCATATTTTACTATATAACGGGTACTCGCCATTTCGAGCCAGTTGCATGGCTCGTTGTCACGGCTTAACTGAGTAACCGTTATATAGTCAAATATGTAACTTCCACAATAATATTAATTTAATATCGTATTTACTCTCGCTCATCAAATGCTTCAGTGTTTTTGTATCATGAAGTCAACTGAGGTACAGAAGTGGCATTTTGTTTACGTTCTATACTGACCATCACTGTTCATTTCACCCATCGCAGCGGACTTTCACGAGGCTTTATAATGCACCTCTATGAAGAATTTTGCGAGAAATTGTCTGAGAAAAGTTGTTTTTGAAAATGTGTTACTGGCTCGCAGTCTACTTTCAGCGCACTTAAATTGAGGTTTGCCGGCAAAAAATCTCCGATACCTATTGAATGCCGTTCGCCATTTCGTCGGCATCAATCGTTCCAGTTTCACTTTTTATATGTGAGAAGAGTAGAAAGCGAGCATAAAGGCATACAACCTCGAAGGTGCCTAACTTCCTACCTGAAGTCGTCCGTCGCCTCGCTAATATGTGCCGCAAATGCGCCGCTCCAACCGAAACACAGAAATTGCTTCACGACGGATTATGAAGGCGAAAGTACCTCCCCGGTAGAACATTAGCTCTACCACATATCTGCAATGATTTAAAAACGAATGATTCCTTGTTAACGAGTAGATTATATGTGTTTCAATTTCCTTATAATTTTATATCGCGTCAACCCTTTACAATTGTTAATAATTACAAATTTTGAAGCGATTTGAAATAAGCCTGTTTTTAGACACGGTAGTAAGACCCCTGTAACAAAGTAGGAGACCGGTAAAGAGACGAAAAGGAAGTTGGTCATTATATTAAGATTAATTAACATTTAGTCAGTTCCCCTCTTAACACAAAGTTCCGGGAATTACCGGGAAACAATGCTAAGAGATCAGGGGTTGACTCTCTACAAATTGAATTTTCTAAAAGCCTTATACAGGTCTTCAAGACTTTTGAGGTTGTATGTGGATGTCCATGGCCTATAGATGCTACTTAACATAAGATGATTTACTGTACATGGGCTGTAGACTACTTAACATGAGGTGGCGTACTACACATGGGCTGTAGAGTCTATTTACCATGAGGTGGTTTACTGTACATGGGCTTTAGAGATTACATAACATGAAGTAGTGTGGTTTACTATACAAAAGATATAGAGACTACTTAACATGAGGTCCTTTTTCTGCTTGGTTTTTATTCTATCTCACAAAAAATGTAAAACAAGAGTACATTGACATTTAAATAATAGTTTTTATACATGATGGTGTTACAGCCAGAGTTTTCTCATTTTTTTGGTTCATTCATGTACAATGCTTGCCAGACCTTTCGCAAAAGTTTTGGTGCAAAAACCATTATCTAGGTTTATTTTAAGGCCGACAAAACATACTCGCAAAAGGTGTATGCATACTTAATAGCCGTATGAACGGAGTTACTGCGTATTACTATTCAGGTCCTAAACAAAGGTTGCCTCTCGTGTGGAGCATTCCCACCGTTGTATGAAGGCTTTATGCATTGTATCCACTAGTTGTAGGTGAACGCACTAGTCATGCCTTTTTTGTACTTTTTGGCGACTGTATTTTGTTCTCGCTGTTTTTCTTTACGATTAACTTTCCCGTGCTATTTTTATAGATGCGAGCATTTTAGTTGGCTTAGGAAAAAAATGGATACGTTTTTGATGTTACATCTGTAGTATAAATATGACATTCGGGTGGTACGTTACTAAGTTACAGGTGTGTATTGAGTCTTGTTTGATGTTTGACGTAGATGTTCATGAAATGCACAATCGTTTACTCATAACGACATGAGAAATGATTGGTAACAAATATCCACAGAGACCAGTTACGACTCACCACTGATCTTTATGTAAATCACAAATAGTGCAAATTTAAAGATACAGTTAATGTGTGTCATAATAGGGAACGCAAGAAAAAACTACGAACTAGATGGAGGGTAGATATATTAGTCTGTCATAAGCACCTGTTGACAGTTTGCTTGCTTTGCGACTTGCGACAGATGCAGCTGGTTAGAAATATCGGCAATTAAAAAGAGTTAATCATGAGTACCCGTTATAAAGTTAACTGAAAAAAAGATAAACCACCAGATTGCTAGATCGTTCGCTACTTATTTCATTAAAATAATACGTACATAACTTTATATTACAAATTGCCGCAAATCTAATGGTTCTTTTTACTAGCACTATGTAATGAACGTACTCAATGTAAACCTCGTGTCTAAATGATTCATAGTTAGTTACTCATATAACCTAGAACATTTGCGACTCATGCGAATGCATCTCACGCTTTCTAAAACAAATACCTAAATGGCGTTATAAGCGGACCCAGTGTTCCCTAAAACTGGGGTGTTATTAACGCAAGGAAATTAATAACATTGTAAAAGACGGCATTTCGGTCCGCCGCCCGTCACGACTCGTTCGTCGCGGAAGGTGTCGGTGCTGAGAGCCCTTTTAAATTAAATAATAGGGGAAGGTGCAAGCCCACAACACGAACTTCGAACTTACCAATATTAGCATCACAATTAATATTGCTTTTCTTTTTTAGTGAAATTATTATATGACTTAAACTTTAAAATATGTATCGTCTTAGAAATTCAACAGACATGTTAAATTTCATCTCCATACAATATCTCCAGATCCAAATCTCCAGCTTTTTTTTCTATGTTGAAAAAGTAGCAAACGAGCGTGCAGACCACGTGATTTTTTCGTCAGGAAAATCCGGAATGGGTACCTTCCGGGTCGACCGGAGTTTATGTCGGACTCCAACTAAAAAACTGACGGGTGACCTGGCCACTGAGTGGCGAAGTCATATCTTCATTCATATGCCTAATTTAAAGTCGAGTGACATATTCTTCCACCTGGAAGTGTGCGTTTCCAAATAAGTTTAATTTTACGGTTTTATGAAAATCGCTAAATCTTATGAATACCTTGACGTTTTTCACTTCATAAGTTCAAATAGTTGAAAGCGAAACAACTGATGGAACTATTTATGCACAGTATGTGTTCCGCTCGCATGTAAAACTTTATAATTAGTTGCAAATTCACAGCGATTGATAAACCCCGCGAGACGGTCGCCATTAGTTCGGCAACAACCGCGGCCCGAGGAGCTTTCGATTTATATACAAACTAGCTTTAAGCCTGAGCTTTTAGTTTGAGCTAGATTTGCATGGAAAACTTTTATGCTTTTATTTTGTTAAACTCTATAATGTGGTATTGTTCATTGGATATAATTAATACTTCGCCTTACCGAAACACAGTTTATTGTACAGTTGGACTGGGGAAGTACCACCGTCACGTTCGCGGTGCGCCAAAAAGCAGACGGCTACACTTACCAGCGAGGCAACCATCAGTTCTCAGCACCAGCAAATGCATGTAATCACGACGTCACACAGGACTTTATTCTTGTTTGTAGTTGGACGTAGATGTCCATGAACTCCAGAAACCGCTTAACGTCATGTGGTCAGCATGCTCAATTGATACTTTTCGAACTTAAAAAAACACTTATAAACTTATGATGAAATCCGCAATGATAAACTAATATGATCGCGGAATTTATACATTTTTTATTGCCTATACGAACCAGTTGCACGACTCGTGGTCACGGCGAAAAGATAAAAAGTGTTAATCGTGAGTACCCGTTATATAATAAAACTTATAAACTTAGCAGGCACTAGTGATTACGTTCGTAGTTACGTTAGTTCGTAGTTTATCTAAGCTGCCCTAACGCTATTCCTAGCCACGGAACTAACTATGATGCAGTGTGACGTAACATGGAGCCAAAGTGCGAACTGACTCCGGAACGCTTAACCACAGCCCCGACGTAATCAATAACGTCCATTAGCTGCACTTGTGATAGACTGGGGTATAAACATGTTAATATGTGTTATAGGTACGAGAATTATAGTTCGATCGGGGAGGTGCCACCGCCGCCCGTATAATACGCCGTAAAGCAATACTTATATTTCGGTTGGTGTGGTGCGATTGCCGCCTATACTTTGAAGCAAGGCGAACATCATAGTCCTCAAGAGTAGCAACGTATCTACGTTCGAGCTCAGATAGGATTTTAGTCGTGTTTGTGGTTATACGTCGATGTCTACGGGCTGCGGCTCTTTAGTACCAGTTGATTTACGTGTTCATTAACTACTGTTCTCACATAAAAAAATATATGTCTTATAAATAAATGTATTGGGACGAATCATACGACCATATGTTATCTCAAACTTTTGGACATGAGATTTTAGCCATTTATTAGAGAAACATGATTTCTATGATTTTAAATTAATATTATCGCAGAACTTATGTATTTTATTCTACATTGATTTTTGATGTTTGATTGCCGATATTTCGAACCAGTTGCACGGCAGTGTCCCAAGGACAGGACTTAGATCTTTGGACAATGAAACCTATCGAGCCAATACGTCAAATGACCGCATAACGCCGATTCCAAAATTTTGCGATGTCCAAATCCAAGATTACTGAAAGTAAATTAGCAATTCATCGAATTTCATTCTAACGACACGACTCGCCACCGAGTTGATAAAATGCATCGTCAGTCCTAAAATGGGAACCGAGCGCGGTTCTCTCAAGCCGCAGCCCCGAATCAATCGATAAGCTCCATTAGCCCCGATTGTGATGAAGGACGCGCCGCCGATGACAGATCCGTGTTTTTATTGTGAACACTTGATAACAGGTTATTGTGTAACTGGTGATTTACGTCAAACCGTCCGTGTTATGATATATGTGGAACACGTTTGGATCGTAAGCGGTATTTTTTTTCGTATATTTTCTCTTTTTACCCGATAATACCCGATTGTACCCGATAAGGGTTATGGTTTTAACTACTAACCTAAACAAATTAAAGGGAGTTCGTGTACCCATTCAAAATTATTTTATGGAATGTGATATATAACCTATCGTTGGACCAAGACGCATCATTTTCATTTTATGCATTAATGTTCCTGTCATGAGCTATATTATAAAAAATGTATATTCAATATGGCGAAGTTATTCTATGATAATACGTAATTATTCGTCTTCTTTCTACAGCCGTGTTCAGAATTAGATTAACTGTGATGTAGTTGCCGCGCCTAGTTAGCTAGTAATCTTTAGAATTCTGCAGGGAAGCTTGGAAATTAATTTCATTGCGGTTCTCTATCGCTTCTTCTGGGCGAAATGATATTCTTTTTACACAATGTTATGTATATGTTATGTAAACACAATACAAATTCGTTTATGGATACATTCTTGTTAACTCGCTCGGTAGTCTTTACGTAACTATACTAATTATTCATGTTATATCAAGTTGTCACTTACTCCGTTCCCTTGCTTACAATCCTTTGCTGTAAATAAATTTGCGATTTCGAAAGAATCGTTTCTTTCTAAGGATATAATATAGAAATGTTATACTCTTCAGCCTGATACTCGTGATTACATCGGTGATTTGAGTGGCAGTACCAAATGTGACAATTAAGTATGCTAATCTTTACTAATCCTCGCTGAAGATGTGTTGGAATTTCCAAGCTTTCATCTATTTGGCGAAGGCAGATGTGCTTAGTTAGGAACGACAAATCATTGCGTTCACTCCACGTGCAACCAATTCGCAGCGGTTCCGGATTCGATTTCGGGTGAGATCAAAATGATAAATTTAAGTTTTCTGGATCTGGGTGTGATCTATTCTTTTCCAAGATCTTCTCTTTACGAAAATATGAGTGTAGAAAACTGTACCCTTCTTCAACAAGGATATCGAGTCATCCATTCACTTCAGCCTTATATAAAGATGGTGAAGATGGTCCCTCGAAAAATTGTCTTTCAAAAGCAATTACTTCCAGGTCGTCGCTTATTTAACGTCTCCCACGGGATTCGATCAAGTGAGAGGGTCCTGCCCGAAGGGAGGAATGCAAATTCGGCCGACATTTGGAACGCGACTCCCTTCATTACTTCACTTGTACTCGATCTGATTGCGGTGTACAACCGACCTTACGACACGGGGCAAGCAACGCTGATTGAAATAGAAACACCTCGACCTTTACTAAGTCGGGAAGTGACCTATCAAATGCCTCAATAAAGGTTTATCTATACATGTAATAAAATTGTAACTCATCGCTGTCTGTACGTAAAACATAATGGGGTGCCTGTATATACGCAAGAGAACCCAAAACAATACATTTTGGTTTTGTCTGTCTGTATATCTGTATGTTTGTGCACGCTAATCTCAGAAATGGCTTATCCGATTTGAATGCAGTTTTCAGAATTATATTGTGATGGGCTTCACTTAACATTTATTTTCATAGAAATGGATTAACAAATAAGAAGTTATGTCAATTTAATTCAATTACCATCGACGAAGTCGTAGGCACAGCTAGTCTGTAAATATAAATAAAGGTTTTTTTTTTTAAGTTTACAGATAAAACCTTAACAAGCGACCTTAACATGGACAAGGTACGCTGATTGAAATAGAAATACCTCGCCCCTTGCTACATCGCAAAGTAGGCTCTGGAATGCTACAATAAATGCTTTATCTCTAAATGTAAGTTAAGGCTTTATTTACGTTTAGAGATAAAACCTTTAGTGAGGCATTCCATAACTAAACTTATTTTGGTATCGCTATACGAATATAAGTTTTAGTACATAGTTTCTTTCCTACTAAGTTATAAATGCGAAATTTAAAAATAGTGATTACCGACCATTAAGTAGACTGCATGAAAAAAAATGTGTTACTATAAACATCACCCACTTGACACGTCTAAAAATTTTCAATTAACCGGATTTGTAGATACCTTCTATTACACAAATGTGAAATGTTGTCCTTTTGTTAGTACATCTTTAAAGAGAAAACTACTGATTTAATCTACATCAAAATTTTCACACAAAGTGCCTGTACGATTAGTCTTGTTATAGATTATGTATTATCAATATTATCTTGCAACTGACCACTAACCAAACATAATTACAAATAATATAACTATATTTTAAGCAATGTTTTATAAATGCATATATATTTTATATAAATACTAGAGTTTACAGCAGACGCCTAAACTTATATTTGTCGGGCAAAGCTGCACTTTAACACTAGTTTTCAATAAACACAAACAGAAAACATTGTTTGTTATAAAATGCTACAGCCGTGGCTGCTTCATTCTGTTTCCACAATAAGTGTATAATATAAAGACGACCGGCACAAAAACAATAGAGCTTATTGTGGCGACCATTAGAGAAAAGCCTCTTAACCGTATTTGTTGCTTCCCCACGCTTAATATACAGGGTTGCCACCGCGTAAATATATCCTGCAACATCGTAAAAGCCTACTAAAATTTTAGCTATGTCGTAAGTGTGGTGTAAATATTTTGTAATGTCGTCTGTTGTACTCACGATCTCTACCCCTTTAATGTTAATGTCACCATATCCATTTTTCACGTTAGAAAAGTAATAAACGAGTGTTACGAGCCATCTGATATTAATTCAAATTTAATTATTTTAAATTATTATAAAGTACTTACACACTTAATAAATGTCAAGTTTAACGTCCTGCCCTGTTGGCTAACGTTAACCGGGAGAAAAGCCGCCGAAAAGAAACTCTTGCTACGCTTTTCAAATCAGTAGTCTCTGCAGTTAATATACATTCTCGTACAACCTGAAACAGCAGTCTAATCCTATTCGAAATTGCCCGTTGCGTTGGTACTCAAGGACTGATATGGTTGCCTCACTTCTAAAGCAACAACACGAAATTTTCCATAAAATAAGATTACTTCTTTATTATGGCAACCCTTAACATGAGGTCACTAATTCAGATCACGACTCGGCCCTCATTACGTCACTTGTACGCTTGTATACAAGTGGAAGTAGATTGACACCGTCTTATACTTAATTTTTATACAACGCCCACTGCTTAGACATGCGTCGCTAAATCGTTAATAACTTATTTAGCACGTATCGAACACTTCAGAATACAATAATGATTGTATAACCTGAACGAATAAGTAGACACATTTCGGTTTCCTGATTGCAAGATCTAAGGCAATTTAAACTAAGGTCATCGCGGAATTAATACATATTATTATAACGGATACTCCCTGGGACTACGAGCCCTGCAACTGGTTCAACATATCGGCAATTAAAAAGCATTCATTGTGAGTACCCGTTATATAATAAAATAACTTAAGGCAATCTATCGTACTCCTGCAAAGACTTAAAAATAGTCAATTATGCATTACCCACTTCGTATTGAAGGTACTTGCGGTAACTGCTTTTGTAATAGTTAGTATCTTGAATCATTGACATGATTAACTTCGACCATCATCAAATTAGAAAAGAGATTATCGTGAGTAGCAGTTGTACTCGTATAAGTTTATGGTGCGAGTGAGAGTTACCGATACTAAGTGTCTCGTATGATGGTGTACCGTGGAGATATCTATCAGTGTGAGTCAGTTTCCCATGTTCTGCAAGACCAAATGTGCCCTCAGCACGGCTTCCTAAGGCGACATAGAACCTTAAAAAAAAGAATCAGACGTAAGGTAGCTGGATTAATCTATCTATCTACCGCTGTTAAAGCAACCACGGGCCATGCAACTGTTTCGAAATATCAGCAATTAAAAATCGTTAATCGTGATTGTGAGTGAGTGAGTGGGACATTGTGAAATATTTCATATTATATGCTTTGAAGCGAATGCTTATGCTTGTTAAAATAATAAAATAAGGGCCAAAATTAGTCGGGCTTAAATAGTTTTAAGAATAATTGTATGCGATTAAAATAACAGTATATCGTAGTGGTTACTACATTAAACAATACATAGAGCATGAAGAATTCAGTAGAATAAAATGGGTGAAGGTATTCATGTCGGCTTGACCGTGACTTCATTACGTTTCTTGTTACGGGTCTCGTACCCTATTGCTTGAATAGTCCCGGAAGAGGGTCGTGCTTAGACGAGGGATACTTAGGAATGCGGAGTGAGGCGGCATGAGAGTACGGTATGGATTGCTTAGCAATTAGCTTGAGTATTTTTAAGGACACATATCCTTAAAAATAAAAATGATAAGAGTATTGTATCGTATGCGTAAATACGCATACGTATCTTCAGAGATACGCCGACAAATAACTGAATCTAGACTTATCACACTACACTGATCTAATGAAACAAGCTCCAGTGTATGGTCCGCCAATCCCCCGATACTGACCCGATCATGTATACGAGTATCCGCGCAGCAGTCAGTGTTAACATTGTCGTTCATTTGCCCATTGACGTCCATTTGACTTGTCCCTTTTCTGTTCAAACCGCACAGCTCTGCGCACTTGTGAGTGAGATGAGTTATGTACCTTTGTTTAAATGCAATGCCATTGCGATCAAGTATCATAGCTGTAATCCCTTAAGCCCTTACACGATACTGCAGTGTAAAATGAAAGTCGAGCATCGTCCGACTGACTTGTTAACACCTACATCACACTGTAAATACTGTAATCCTTTTATAACATGCATTCGCGCAAAAAATATATTTAACTTTCTTTATGTGAGAAGAGCAGCAAATGAGCATACAATCCACCTGATGTTATGTAGTCGCAGCCCATATACATTCATGTACAACCACCAACACGACTGATATCCTATAGGAGATCGTGCGTAGATGCGTTACTACTCCTGAGGACTAAGATGGCCGCCTCGCTTAAAAGTGTAGCCGGCAACCGCACTTCTAAGCGAAACACAAGTAATGCTTTGCGGCGGATTATGAGGGCGGCGGTGGTACCTTTAACCTTTAAGACTTGACCGAGGAGGTACCACCGTCATATTTATTTCTAGCGTTGTGCTTAATTGCGTTTCGGTGGAAAGTTGCGGTGCCTGGCTCACAAATGACGCGACCTTAGGAGTAGCAAAGCATCAGTGATCAGTGATCGCCTTCAAATGGAACTCTTGTTCGTTATGGAGTTGGTTACAAATGTCCATAGGCGGAAGTTACCACTTACATCACGTGGGAATGTTCCTTCCATTAATCTTCCATATTAGTTCCATACTTCGGTTTTACAGAAAAAGTTAACGTTGTAAGTACCAATTAGATTACAATTGTATGCAACTATTTTAATCTGATTCGTGCATGCCTACCAACGGATCGAACTCATTGAACCCCTACGAATGTAGGTGAGCTGGTTTATTTTTATGCCACACTAGCAAACGAGCATGCAATCCACCTGATATCAAGTGTTCATTGTCGCTTGTACACATCTAGAAATAGAAACAGTGTTCTGTCAGAAATTGATTGCAAGTCTGAGCATTTCTGTCCTGTACATCTAGTTCTAACGCGGAGTTCTAACGCTAATGTGAAAGTAAAAAATGTTTTTTATTGTTTGAAAACGTTGCAAACGTGTAAATTACCTTATGATAAATGGTCTCTGCAGCCCTCGGACGTCTACGTCCAAACATAAACAAAGCTAATGTCCTGCCTGACGTAGTTCATTGAAGTATTATAACACTTGAGGACTGAGATGGACGCCTCGCTTGTAGATGTAACCGGCAACCGCAACCTCCAACCAGAACATAAGAACGGCGGATTACGAGGGTGGCAGTGGTACCTCCTCAATGGAACTGTTGTTCTACCACCATGCATGTAAGCCACCTTACAGTTTATAGTCTTTGCTACCCATGGACATCAAGTCCATAATAAACCGACTGGCTGTGAATGATTGAATCTTGCGTTTAGGCCAAAAACTGTGGTTGATGTCTCCCTTAAATTTAAGGTTACCAACTCTAATATACGATTTTAAACTGATATTATCGCGGAATCCATACATTATGCAATATAACGGGTACTCACGATTAACGA
>DWON01010266.1:0-10887 GCA_018251015.1 Phocides pigmalion okeechobee
GTTGCCGGATACACATTATTGGAGGCGACCATCTTAGTCCTCAAGAGCAGGAACGCATCCGCGTCCATCCTTAAATATAACTTCAGTTCTATTTGAGATTGGACGTGGTTGTCCATGGGCTGCAGTGATCACTTAAAATCAAGTGGCCTGCGTGCCCGTTTCTTACTCTTTCACAATAAAAAAATGTTGTTTACGTCATATTGTCTGTTTATGTGCTGTTGTTTACGTCGTATAGTCTAAGTTTACGTCATATAGCTAACGCCACCTGCAAAATGTGACTATGCTAATGCTTGTCTAATTTTATATCATATTACTTATGCTGTTAACGTTTATACCTTACTGTTTACACCTTATTGTTTACACCTTATTGTTTACACCTTATTGTTTACACCTTATTGTTTACACCTTATTGTTTACACCTTATTGTCTAAATGTATGTCGCATAGCTTACGCCATATTTTCTTCGTTTATGTCAATTTGTTACGCAACGATGCCTTTGTTTATGACACTTTTGTTTACATCATATTGTTTATTGCTTACATGTTTAGGATTAAGTCATTGTTTATGCCATATTGTCTATGTTTATGATACATTGTTTACACCACATGAACTATGTTTATAGCATATTTGCTTATGCCATATTGTTTATGTTTATGGCATATTGCTTATGATATTTGCACATATGTTTATATCATATTGTTTACACTTTATTGTCTACGTTTAATTCATAATTTTATGCTACATTGCTTATGTTTCTATTACATTTGCGTACGTAATATTGTCTTTGTTTATGTCATATTATTTACGCCAAACTGTCTATGTTTACGTCACATTATCTTTGTTCATGTCATCTTGTTTACGCCTACTTGTTGTATACACAGTTTACGGTATAGAGAACGTGGCCTGTGTACATGTGACGTCACGTACATGTGACGTAGTTACCTGCGCAGGCGCCTGGCGAGGCGTATGTCGGCGTCGGTGTCGACGAACACCTTCATGTCGAGCAGGCGCAGCACGTCCGCGTTGTAGAACGCGAGGATGCCCTCGAAGATGATCACGTTCGCGCCGTACATTGTTTTCTGTGCACATGCGTTAGCCGCTGTCAGTGGACGAATGACATTATTGCATGAGTAGTAACGTTTGATATAATCCGAGTGGATGTTTGGTTAGTTGGATGTTATACTCTTTATGGATGATTATGTGAAAACGATCAAGGTATTGTTTTAATATATGTAAATAAACGTATGAATGCCCTTATTGCATGTACAGTGACATTCGATATACTCAAAGTGGATGTTTGGTTAGTTGGATTTTATACTTTTTGGCATGTTATGTAAAAACATTGAGCGTAATTTTTTAATTAGTTGGGATTTACACTTCTTACGGCAGGTTACAAAATTTTGAGGAGTGAATCATTTTTTATTATTATAAAAGTATTACGCTATAGAGGGGCATGTTTACTTACCGTGCGGTTCTCCCGCGAGTGCGTGACGTAGTTGTAAATGGGTACTTCGACCTTCTTTCCCTCGCGCAGCCGCTGCAGGACGCCCAGCAGCAGCTCCATATCGAACGCGTCCGGGTGGTCGAAGTTGTATTCGTTGCGAGTCGCCGCCTGATGCTGCTTCTCGTTTAGTACCTGGAGTGGTTACATCAGTTGACACTTTCACTGCTGCGCGAATATCCGCGATATCAACTAGTAATAAAACTAGTGAACAAGCAAAACTAGTCGAATACATTATGTCATTGTAATCTTCAGCGACGTTCATATATTACGTCGACTCAGCGGTACGGGAGGTGTCACTAAACTGGGCCTGTTTCTAGACTGGAGATGCGCCGACAACACAACACAAGTATCGCTGCATCCGTGTAGAACGTACGACTACACAGACATATGTAATGTCCGCCCGCAGTCTTGTAGTGCCGACGTTAATACAGCACTTGTGTCGCCCGTAATCGATTCAGATTTGTATGTATACAAGTGTGTACCCCGTACAAGCCGCAAGCGCGTTACGCCACGTAATAAACAGCAGTAATACACTACTGCTGTTGTACCCGCTGGACCGGCAGGAAAAGTGTCAAGTTTTGAAAAAATACGATATTAAACTGATATTATCGCGGAATCCATATTATTATTACTCACGATTAACAATTTTTGATTTTTAATTGTCGGTATTTCGAACCAGTTACATGGCTCGTGGTCACGGCGAAACTCAAATTTTGCGAAAATTGCGAAAAATATTCTTGTTGGCAAGTTTATTTTTGGACAGACTTCATAAAAGTATTCTTCTCCACGGCGAAGAATTTCCGAGGGGAGGTGAGGAGGGTTTATACTTTTCGAATTAATAACAGGGTATCCATGCCTACGATCCATGTAACTTTTTCGATGCATCAACAATTAGAAATCAAGTTTAAATAAATGCCATTTCACTTTTCTATCCAATATTAAAAATTACATGAAATAAATATATATTTTTTAAAATTGAATACAACATGGGGAGGAGATGGGCAAAGGGTATTTGACCTTATAGAACGAGTCCATGCTAACGATGGTGACCCAGGGTATGTTCAGAGATTCTATGATCTTGGCCGCCACTGTCGTCTTGCCCGATGCACTGGCTCCGCAGATACCTGAAACATGAAATATGAAATTTTTTAAGTAAAAAAATGTGGAAATACTGGCAGAAATAATTTATAGTTGCAACTTTTTTTACGTGATATATCGCATGCTTAATAGAATACTGACCCATTAGTAGATAGGTCAAAATTGAGTTACATACAGATACAGATCTGTTAGTGCTGTCAACCGTCTACCGTTCAAATTAAATTGAAATTACGCATTTATTTATTTATTTATTTATTTAAGGACACACCAACAGCATTACAAACAACACATTACAATAATCTTACACAGGAATAAAGATAGTATGCACGCCAATTACAAGTGCGTACAACATTCTATTCAAGAATTACAACTGCTATTCAACGCGGGAATGCAGCTAGTATTCCCGCGTTGAATAGCAAACACAACGTTCTTGGAACCATGCCGCATGGGCACGGACTCCCTATAGATTGTTTAGGTTAGGTTTTTATTATAAATACTTAAATAATATCTTGATTTTCATAATTATAATAAATTGTAAATAAAGTTATAAATAAAACTAAAGTTCAGAAGTCATATTCGTAACTCCTGCTTGTGGCATAGAACCCAGAATCCTAGCAGCATTTCCTCGTTGTATGGTCAGACTAATTTCTTGAATGGTTAATTCAGTAAATAATATTTTTCTATATGTTAAAACGCGGTACCTGGATCTTTCGTGAGCCTGAATGAGAATGATCATCTTCGTTCTTTCTAGCATTTCGACGCTAACTTCTTCTTTTTCTTGTAACTCATAAATTTCTGTCACGTTAATACCTTTGTGATTTTCATTTTCAGTCTCTTCAGTATTGGCATCCCACCAATTTTTTTTTTGAGATAATTTCTCCTCGATTTCTATTATTTCTATTTCAACTAAAACGTATTTTAGTGAAAACAGTGGCTTATTGACAGTGACTTATTCCTCAATGTGCAAAGCAAATGTGATTGCTAATAAAATACTGTACCAATGATTTAATTTATTATAATGTTGCCATCTAAAGCGAGTGTTACAAGTTGCAATGGATCAGATATTATTTTTTTTGATGTGAAATAATCATCGAGTGAGTAAAAACTAAATCAAGGCTGCCTATCATTAGGTTTGCGAGCCAGAACGTGATCCACGAAAGAATTATGTAAGCGAACAGGTTTTAAAACTATACTATATATTTATATGATAAGATTTTTGTTAAGTGTTTCGTTATATACATTTGACTCTTTATTTTATTATTGTAATTATTGAGTATTAAATTTCAAATTATTGACTTTTGCAAAATAGTTTCAAGCTTGTTGCCATTAAAAATAAGCATATACTCTGTCACTGTCTGTCTCTGTCTGTTTGGTCACTAGCCCGTTAATCAATTATGAACCGTCAAAACTGGCCAAATGATGATGATTCTAACAATGATGAGCTTAATAACACACATTATTCTTTACCTCTTTGATTCTTTTCTTTCCTCTCTTTAGCTTTTTGTATAGCTTCTGTAATGAGTATTGTTATATTCTCAGCTCTCTCATGATTAGGAGGTATATCAGAGAGCTCGGCGTCGTATGTGGTTATCTTGTGGTATATAAGACCGTTTTCTATAAATTGGTACTCACTACCTACAAGTTTTCGTAGCTGAGCTTTCAGTTCTAGAATCCTGTTGATAACTTTATGTTGATCATTTTTTTATTGTCTATGGGAACTAGGATCTAGGGTTGGTGTTTGACTGCATTGGTTTATAATTATTTTTAATCGATCTTTTATGTCTTTTTACAGTCGATGATGACAAAAGTTTGGGCCGATTTCTTTTTTAATTTACGTCACTTACTTTTTTAACCAACTTCAAAAAAGGAGATGGTTCTAAATTCCGTTAATTTTTTTATGTTTGTTACGACTTGGATTTTTTTGTTTAGAAAGTATACTTTCCATTAGGTCCCTAGGTCCCATTGAAGAGAAAATAACACCTTTACAGGTTGAAAAGTAGACGATAAAAGTTTGTATTGGAGTTAATTTTAAATTATAATTCAGCAATATAATTATGAATATATATGGATACAAAATAAAAATGTATTTGAATGATATTATTATTATACCACTAAGTTATTATTCTATTAAATCAGCTTTATCATTGAAGATGATTTGTTTCATTTAAAATTATTTAAGTTTAATTAGCAGTAAACATTATTAGCAGATGTTAATGATCATTTTTTAATTTCTTTAGCTCACCTTGCAACGATTGCTCTAATGATCTTTACCATATATTCGGTTTTCTGCACTTGAAGGTTGTGTTGATAAGAGTCCATGACCTCGTTGTAAATGTACATATAGTTGCCCAGGACGATGGTCAAGCGTTCAATCGCGTCACCCCATGTCTTGTCGTGGGCTTTTGTTTCCTGGGACGAAGTAGCCATTATTAATTTTGATCGAGTATGTTTAATATTTTGACTGTGGCGCGGATATACATGATCGGGTCAGTATTGCGAGAGGCGGCCCTAAACTGGAGCTAATTTGTATAGACTGAAGACACGCCGAAAAATTACTGAAATATTGTATTTTTTAGCATCTGTGTATCATCTACGAATACACAGACGTAATGTCCGCTCCCAGTCTTGAAACGCCGACTTAAAAACAACATTTTGTTCGCTCGTAATCCATATAAGTTTGTCGCTACAACACAGTCGTGTAGGAGCCGCAAGCGCGTCGCGCCCAGAATTACACAGCAGTGTTGTAGCCGCACGGACAGTGTTCACTTCTTATAATGCCAAATTCGAAATATGCTAAGAGTTGTGTTTAAGAACAGAAGGAAGTAATGGAAGAAGAAGCAAAAAAGGAAATTAAAAAGATATAAAAGTGGATAATATTATAAGATGGTAAGATGGAATCTAGAAGACAATGGAATTATACTGGAGAAGAGTCGCGAAGAATAGAAGTGAGTTGAGACAGTTGAAAGAAGTGTTTGCCGAAAGGCAAACTGTAAAAGTATATGTATATTGCTGTACGTATTTAGTTATTAATGTTTTTTGTATCTTAGAGACTTTTTAGGGATAATTAAAGACTCTTTTATTAATTTATCTTATAAAAGTTCTGCTTATGGTCGTTTGGACAATAAGCAAGAACTTGAAACTTACGTAGTTAATCCAAAAACAGTTAAGCGTTTTTTTTTATAAATAACGCTATATTAAAATTAAAACAAACTATTAAAATCCCATAAAATGACTCAAGGTTTCAACATAATGTTTGGTATTTCGAGTTTGGTATCTCAGAAGTTTAAGTTTAAGTTTTTATTTACAACAAACCATACGTTAATTGTATTTCTTTTTATGTGAGAAGAGTAACAAACGAGCAGGCAAACCACTTGATGTAAAGCAGTCGCAGCCCATAGACATCCACGTACAACCACAAACACGACAGAAATCCTATCCGAGCTCGAACGTTGATGCGTTGCTACGCTTGAGTACTGAGATGGTCGCCTCGCTTCGAAGTGTAGCTGGGAACCGTACCTCTCCAACCGAAACACAGCTAATGCTTTACAGTGGATTATGAGAGTTGCGGTGGTACCTCCCCGGTCGAACTATAGTTCTTCCACCTTTTAAATTTATTTAAATTTCTGTATGTAAATGTATTTATATTTCTGTATTATGTGAATACCGATATATGATGCAAATATAAGAAAATAGGTCAAAAATATTTAAATTTAAATTGAATTATCCTATCTATTTCGACATTTACCTGGTATTCTACATCAAGGTTTAGCAAGTATTCTAATTCCATGAGGATTTTCTTCCATTTTCGGAAATAGTATTCGCTCGACATTTTAAATTTTTTAACAAATAATAAAATAAAATGAATGACTTGTAAGTCGCGTATGAACTGTCTACAAGAATTATTCAAGATGGCTACGTTTAACGTTGAGATTTATTACGTTTTTTTTTTGTTGAGAAAGAGTAAAAAACGTGCATGCAGGCCACCTGATGGTAAGTGGTCACTACAGCCCATGGACAACCACGTTCAATCTCAAATAGAACAGAGGTTCTATTTAAGGATGGACGCAGATGCGTTCCTGCTCTTGAGGACTAAAATGGTCGCCTCCAATAATGTGTATCCGGAAAGCACACCTTCCCAACCGAAACACAATACATTTAGAACATGTTGCTTTACGGCGAGTTATGAGGGTGGCGGTGGTACCGCCCTGGGCCAGATCGAACGGCTCTACCACCTTTAAATCACGTTCGAAGTCAGATAGGATTTCGGTCGAGTTTGTGGTTGTACGTGGATGTCTATGGGCTGTCTACTTAACATCAGGTGGTTTGCATGCTCGTAGCTACTCTTCTCGTAGAAAAAAAGATATAAGTGTACTGGCAATAAAAGTTGGAGTAGTTTGAATATATAATAATATCAACATAAATGAAAGTAAATAATTTTAAACGATTTATATTTCGTATTTGTGATTTATCAACCATGATACTTTGCTGCTAAAATCTCACAATTAACATCTAGTACTGTTTCAGTTCCACGTCCATCTACACTCTTATACATGCTCATTTCATACAGACTACTGTATACCATATTAATCGCTTCGAATTGAGCATCTCCCATAATTATGATAGAACTTCACATACAGGTAACTTTGTTTTATCATCAATTAAATGTTAAATCGTTAAACGTCATACCATTTTTAAAAGTATACAACATATAATAGGTCCGATTTCACGAACCAAAGGGCAAACGATCGTCATTAGG
This sequence comes from Phocides pigmalion okeechobee, assembly GCA_018251015.1. Classification (NCBI taxonomy): domain Eukaryota; kingdom Metazoa; phylum Arthropoda; class Insecta; order Lepidoptera; family Hesperiidae; genus Phocides; species Phocides pigmalion. The sequence continues at coordinate 7,359 of DWON01010266.1, forward strand.
CTTATCATCCACAACGGAAAACCTTATATCATACTCGATGAGGGAAATAAGCGATCACACTTGACGGCTACGGCCCGTTTCCATTGCTTTCAACACCACGTTTTCACATCACTGTCCAAATAACATCGACAGCTTCAAGTGAAATTCAACCTTTTCACAATTCACACAAAGTTGCTTTTCATTTATAACAAAACGTCGCTAACAATGTTTTTGGTTAAACAGATTCTTTTGTATTGTAAAACATTTTAGCGTGTAACCCGAATTGAGTTTTGGGTGACATGTTCGTAAAGTGTACATTTGGCTGGTGTTGATGTTAAAGAGCGTACGGTGAGCAAAATTGTTTGATTTTGTCAAATTGTCATGAAAACTACTTTTAACAGGTTCCCTGTCCGATGAATCATATATGATGCATGGGAAAATTTTGTCTCAATTTTTATACGTTCATGAATCACATATGATCAAGGTTAGAGGTAAGTTTAGAGGCAATTTTTTTGTGGACGTGGCATAACAAATTCGATTTTTAGTACGTCTAAAAATACAAATACAAACTGAATGTAGAAAATAAACGCGGGACGTAGGTAGGCCAAAAAAATATTTTGTATGGGGACAGGGAACCTGTTAAATTTAAATTTTAGTCTTCAATTACACATCATAACATAGTATAAAACAAAGCCGCTTCCCGTCGAGCTGTACGCTTTTAGATCTTTCATACTACTAAATTGATTTTAATGCTGTTTTATCAATAGACAGATAATTTAAAAAATATTTATATATTTATACATACATGTATAGTACACGTACATATATTATAGCAGAGAAAAGCAAATAATTTAGGTTAGTTTAGGTTACTGGCTTATTGTTTTCCACATACATTGTTATCGGATAATCTGCGTGGCGTAACGATCACTAAATTTGTTCACTACGCAAAGGGGTCCTGGTTAAATTTCGAAGTAGACAGATGTCTATATCATGAATTTTAATTTCTGTTCTGGGTCTGGGCGTTTGTGTGCATGTCTTTGTATGTGCTCATGGCAAATATGACCCAGGGATACCTAGTGTGTGGCTATGAGTGTAGAAAGGGTTTTAGTTGCAACGACCTCTACTAAGAAGAGCCGGTAGGATATCTATTGTAAGTTTTAACATGAATCTACTCTGTAAATTTGTGTAATTCATTTAACCTTTCAGGTTTTTACAATACGTTAGTGTCGGAGTTTACGACTTGTGTTTTCCACTGTACCATTTCTGTGTCGTGTTTTATCGTGGCGGGCGCTCAGTTTCCGCGCTCGATGGCAGCCGTCTTGCCGCCGGAAGTAGTAAAGCCTTCCGCAGCGCCCTCTGTCGGCGAAATGTCGTCGGCGTTTCGTTTACGCGCCTTTTTACCGCGCTGTCAAATGTTAGCGCCATTGTTTGTTTCTCGTAAAATTGTATTGTGGTATTTGCGAGGCGAGAAATGCTTACGTTGTAGTAATAGGGTGTGATCAGGGTCCCGCGGTGTTCAGGCAATGGATTGATTGTTGGTGGATTGGTAACAGAAAATCTATGAATTATATTCTTTACCTTATACTTCAAAGGGTTTCAACCGCCACATTTGAAAGGGCTTCAGTTCTCCTTGCTTCATTAATTGAAGCTATGTATAAAATATGTGTGTATAAAAGATATAACTCATGGAGTTTCTTTCGCCGCCATTTCTCCAAAATAAAACATCTTATGAGTCGGTGGTAGTTTATTGACAATCAAAAAGAGTTCTGTAAAAAATACTTTGAATAAAAATATTTTGATTTCATTGAATTAAGCTATAAAGAATATGATAAAATGATAATAAAATTAACGTAACTAGGTGTATATTTACGCAAAATAAAATTCAATAATGAGAATTAATGTGAATTGAAAAGAACTGGCAGGTATAGAGACACACGATAGTAGGAAAGTAAAAAAGATGTTTAAAATTTAAAATATATCCCTGAAGGGGACGAAATCGACACTCTAATGGAATTTCTCAAACGCCCTCATAAGAGACCTTATAAAAATTGGAAGATCTTATAAAAATTCGATACATCTCACTGGGAGGAAATAGAATAAGAGGGACGGGTTACGCACGATCGTTATCGAAACGATATCGTCTGGAGACGGAGATTCAGTCCTTTCGCGATGCGAAACAGGTAAATGAAAGAAATAGATATCAGAAGCCATGAAATACACTTATTATATACTTTGTAATCATAAACAAAGTTAAATAGATGTTTAACTTGTATATTTTTAATTAATTCGAGATACAAATAATAATTATTTTCTAGTATCCTTAGTTATAGAGTATCTGTATTTATATAAAAAATAATACTTGTTTATTAATGAAAATTTGTATTATCCTTATAAAAAGAATCAAAGACTTGTACTTATAAATTAATAATCCATTTTTACTGTTATATTAACATAAACGTATTTTTTTTACGGTTCATAATGTGATATTCGTGTCGAATAACGAATTTATGACAAATTATGTACCGAATTGCTGTCGGTACGTTTTGTATCTAGTACGTATGTACATAGTAGCTTTGTGATAATTCCTTTTGTGATGATCAGAGCATACATAATTCTAATGTTTAGATCGTTTAGCGATGGTGGCGCTGTTAAATTTCTGTTGAAATATTGTCGATCACGCTATCGTCTTGTGTCTATTGTATTGTATCGTATGTGTACAAGCTAGACCGTTGGGAAAAAACTATTTTACATCAAACGTCGCAGCGTTGACAGGCAGTAGATAAGGTTCTACCAAATATAAAGAGATGGGGTGACGTAAGGTGATAACCGCGTAAAGCCACGACTGAGGTGGCGATGACAGTCAGAGCGATTTTCTTTAAACTATCTTTTTACTATGATAACTTTTTTTTGACGTTACGAGCATGCAAATCGCCTGATGTTTGTATGCCTGATATTAAGTAGTCGCAGCCCATAGACATCCATGTACAAACACAACTGAAATCCTATCTGAGCTCGAACGTAGATACGTTACTACTACTGAGGACTAAGGTGTCTCGCTTCAAAGTGTAGGCAACCGCACCTCTCCAACTGAAACACAAGTTATGCTTTACGGCGGATTATAAGGGCGGCTGTGGTACCTCCCCGGTCAAACTATTGTTCTCCCACCTTTAAATTGTTGTTGTTAGTAGCAATTCAACGTACGAGCTCAGGTAGGATATAATTATAATAAAAGCCTAACCTAAACAATGTAAAAGGAGTCCTGTTTGTTGTATGTGTATTTTGTTGTGTAAGTTGTCCATGGGCTGCAGCGACTACTTAACATTAGATGGAATAATGCCATCTAATTTTTTATTTTCAAATTTTAAACTTTATTTTTTTTATTATTATGAAAGAGTAAGAAACGGGCATACAGGCCACGTGATGTTAAGTGGTCACTGCAGTCCATTAACAACTAGGTATGTCCAATCTCAAAAAGAACAGAAGTTCTATTTAAGGATGGACGCGGATGCGTTCCTACTCTTGAGAACTAAGATGGTCGCCTCCAATAATG
>DWON01010267.1:0-10887 GCA_018251015.1 Phocides pigmalion okeechobee
GTTTTCTTAGCGGTAAACGCGCAAACTTGTGTCTTCGTGGGGTTGAACTCAACAAGGTTAAGTCGACCCCATTCCGAAACCCGCTCCAGAGAGTGCTCGATTTCAGACACAAGTTGGATTCTACTACCTCCACGAGTGTCCGAGAGGCATTTGCACGGCCTGTGTACAGGACATCTCTCGTGCTGTCTATTCTTGCTTTCCTACACCACAGGAGGGTGTAGGAAAGCAAGAATAGGCGCGTTAAGATGGGAGCCAACTCGGGAGCGCACGTCTGAAGCACCACTGCGGGGATTTCATTTGATGGTCTTGAGGATGGGAAGTCTTCAGAAGATCCAGCAAAGAAGCGGTGTGGGTTTCTACATATGGCCTGTGTGAGAAGACAGACATTTACCACTAGGCGTAACTTTTTCACAGTTTCTAGTATAATACCAATTTAAGTTATTAAAGGAGACAGTTAAGACAAATAGGTGGCCAGATAGTAATGAAGGCGTGCCCACATGTCTCTTTAATACATGACTATTTTATATTAATTCCAATATAAACGCTGTTGCATGTCTTTATGTTTATGTCAACGACAAAATGTTAATTTATTACACATATATGTACTATATATAAAATCTACAATCCTTAAAATTTTTAGACATGTAAAGCGTAAGTAAGCACTAAACGTAATTTTGTTAATTTAGCTCCGGAGCGTTACATGAACGATACATTTAAAGAAACAAGAAAATATGATAAATTAAAATATTTTGTAAATAATTATATATAAGTAATTATTTGTTTTATCAACGATATTGTTAATGTTTAAAAAGTAACCGTCTCTTAAATTATACCTATTTTTATGTAACTTCGAAATTTAGTAATTCTGAATTCCTTGTAAGTATCTATGTTAAGTATGAAGTAAGTAGGTGTAACGATTTTTTTAAACAGAAGTAACAAATGAATATGCAGACCATGTAATGTTAAGTGGCTATCATTGTATGCGGACATTTGTAACCAACTTACATCCCTACATGTGTAAACTCGATTACTTATACTATATTGAGGACTAGGATTTACTAGGAACCATACCATTCTCCCTAAATCCCTGAGTTGCTTCACGCTGGAAATTAGTGTTGCGGTAATATCACCCCAGATAAAACCTACGGATTCTACTTTTTTACATGGAAAACAAAGGGCGTTTTGTTCCTGCTTAATGAAATGAAATCGCATTAACGCTTGTATACATTTGATCATTCAGTATCGCACACCTGCTCCTAATGAACTACGTATCGCGGTGATTCGCCGTGCAGAAATAATCTCGTTTCGTCAAGCATTCATCGCGTGTCGTCAGCCTGCCATCACTGCACGTGTTCAATGGATTTGGAGTTCATAAAAATGCAATTAAAATTTCCGGATGTACTCACGATATGTATTTTTTTAGTATATTTTAAAATTACATGTAATTAATGAAGATTCATATGTGTAACTTCCACTGACTTACAATTTCGTTACAAGTTTTATAGACTCAATTTTTCATTTAATGAAACTTAGAAAAATACTTATACTATATTAAATACGATGTTTTATATTGTGTGGTATAGTTAATAAGTATAATATAAATATAAAATCAATTAAAACACGTGTCTGGTTGTAAAATAATATTTTACTCGAAATTTCTAATTATTGTTTATTATTGGTAAAACAGCAATTTAGATATTACATTAAAATTAGATTAATTTACATACAATTAATATGATCTTTAGTTTAAAGATTTCTATTTTGAGAGATCGTTTTTATAAATAGATTACCCTAATGTCACAAAGTAGTCACGGTCGCCAATTGAAATTTCCATTTGGACTTCTTTTAGCACCTTTTGTTAAATGCCTAATGCCATATCGTTCACAATCGGCATCTCAGGAAAATGTTACATCTACATATCCTATGTACGAGGTAAAAAAATGCGTATATTGTTTAGACTTAATTAGAATAGACTTCTACTTAAAGAAAAATTTATGTGTTAAAGGTTCTTTAAACTTGTAGCAAGAATTATTCTAAGCCTAACTCCCACGTTAGCAAAAAATACGAGTATCATTAAATCATAAGTTGTTTAAACAAACAGTGGAATAGAGCACGCGCAGTTCCAACAACGTTTGAAATTCAATGCTAATACTGGAGAATTTCTCGGCGAATAAACATGTTAAATCACGTAAAAACAAATAAGTAGGCGAGCGAATAATAGAGCAGCGAGGGGCCACGCGTTCGACACGCGCCCTTACAAATACTACTTGATTTCAGGCGTATAAAACTTACCCGCACACGTTGCACGGTACCTTTGAATGGAGGAAAGCCGACAGGCCTTTCTAATGAGCATACGCCTTCCGGAGGGACTGGGAATTTCATCCGGTAAAGGACGCCCAACTGTGATGACGGCTGAAAAGCACTTCGTTTCTACATTAACGACGCTTAGTGCAGTGCGTCCATTTTATAATCTAACTAAACCTACATAATTCAAGCGCCAAAGTAGGAAAAATCAATCACCTCACCGCTGTTCTCTGTTTTCATTTCGTAATGAGCTATATTTTTTATTTGAAAATGTTCCCCGCATATCATCCTTTACCATATCATTCATCTACTACTTTCAAATTGGTGCTAGTATCTCGAGTAGTTGACGTGCATTATTTATTTTGGACTGAATAGGAGTATTAAATTTAAGCATTTATCAATATACTAAATGTAAAGGTTGAAATAAATCGAATGACTTAGGTACTTAAGTAAATTAAAATAAATCATTAATTAATGCTTTAAATTGACATTTCAGGATTTGTAATATAAGAAAATACATAGGTAAATAGGTTGTTTGATAAACGCAAAGACCTTTAAAGAACCTGTTATCGATAATTAGTTGTTTTCCAATGTAATTATGAATGAACGGCGCCCGACGACTAATACTACCATTAACCTTTCGAGCCCTGCTAAATGGCTTGTTTATGTTGATCGAATCACATATCACCCACGATCGTCGTCTATTCCATTAGAGTTTTAGTAATCCCGCCCTGCTCGCTCGACGGGATCCGATTACACGGATAAAAGAAGTTTACGAGAAAAAAATAATAAAAACCGCTATAATAGGCACGTGGCGAAAAATAATAAAGTTGGCAAAGAGGTCGGTAATGAAGAGAGGCGCGTGACCCGGCGCGTGCGTCGCCATGCTCTCTAATGAGTGCGAGCGTCGCAACCGCAGCGTCTCTCGGCCCATGGGACCCTCGCCTTGCCCGCACCATACCCTCGCCATGCCCTCGCCATGCCCTCGCTACACCGGCTACACGACCGCTGCTTTCCGACCCAATACACGATTTTTAGAGATCCGTAGCCAAATGTGTTAAAATGAAACGTGCGCGATTTTGCCATATACGCATGGTAGTAAGTACCTAGACAAAATTTGGAAGAAAAATATAATTAATCAAGAATAATGAGGGATATCATTATTATATAATGAGGGTTTCATTATTATATTTTTATAGAAGTCTTAAGTTTGTGGAGTTTCCTTTTTCATCATAATTGTATGTAAACCTGGTGCTTTGAAATTAGACTGGAAAAGCACATCACTAAAGAAATATGTAAATAAGATCCCAATGAACCTCAAAATAATGCACGTTTTGAAATAGCTTCGATTAGTTTTATTTTATTACGGAACCTTTTATTGTTCGTGGTTCGTAACGCCCTTAGCATTTTTTAATAAAACTACTTCCAGAAAACCGGTTTCTCTCTTATTCATCTTGTGATTCAGTACAGAGTTTTAGGTATGTCATCAAATTCTTCGAGTAATCAATCCTGGGAATGGCACCTGTGCTCCAACGTATCAGTACCAGAGAAATAACAAGTCTAAAGGTCCATCGTCATTTCAGTCCTCTGATTTAATTGCATTCATAAGAAAGATATTTAAAGAATTAGTATTGAATGTAAAGCTCCATTAATTTGCTACCGATTAACTGGTTCGCTTATTTATGATTTTATTTTAATACAAAAAAATGATCCTTACATAATTACTGACTTTGGTATACAAGTTAGTACTTAATATATGATCATAGACATAAAATATATCAGTCATATCATAAAATGGATCAGTTTATCGACAATTTTACTAACTTTTGCGACTTGCTTTTTGGTTTATGCGATGGAATTGACTGCAAATAATATATCGATATGAATAAAGTTAGTCTGCATTACATTTTTGAAACCGATTATTTTATCATTAATGCGCTTGTAGTGTTACGTGATGGTGGAACATCTACTTCAAAAGTTAATCTTACTTGCATTTCAGAACAAAGGTCTGGTTACCGTCACTTACAAATAAGGTGACCACCTTAGTCTTCAGGAGTACTGTGGTTCTTTATGGAGTTGGTTACAGATGTCCACGGTCGATAGTGTACCACAGGCGGCAATAACCACTTATCATCAGGTGCAATGCATGCTCGTTTTTCGACTACCATACCTTAAACAAATATAGCATGTAATTGCATAAGACGCCTCCTTGTAATCATTGCATTCATACAATGTTTATTTTAAATTAATGTCAGAAATAGTAACAAAAAATAGATCTAAGTTTTCGTCTTTTATTTTGCTGGTTTTTTAGTTATGAATCGGTAATAGAAATAATTAAATTCTAGCTAAAGATGGTATTACATATTTACTTGTGGTACGCTGCAATGTACTCTTTCCATCCATAGTTTTTTAATTTTTCTTCAGGATAGCATTTTATAGTCTTGACATAACGTTAAAAAATCCTCGTTTAAATCGTTTGAGTATAACTAAAAAAGCTTTTATTCAAATTCAAATGATATTAAAAAAAATGCGTAGATATATAGATGCGTAGATAAGAATTGATTCATACAAATTTTAAACATCAATAGGTACACTAATATGAGTTCGTAAACAAAACAACCTTTATTCCAAAATCATGTATGAACAATGGATAACGTGTTGGAAATACGGATGCGAGATAGGATTTCCATTGAAAACCACATCACATTTGCCTCCAAATAATTCCAATGTGTTGCTGTTCAAATGCATCGCGAGATTAATTCCCGTCAAGCTTCTCTTCATAATGTGTTGCTTTTATATTGCCAAATGTGCAATGCGGTACAAATATGAAATAAACTATTTAATATTAAAGTGCTTATATCAGAACACACAATATATTATTTCCAAAATGTATAGTTCAGTAATAATACTGCTTACAGTATTTCTATTGATATATTTGTACGTGACAACACAATTTCTCCGCTGTTTTTACTTCCATTGAATCTTTCTGGTATAAATATAATTGGTCCTTAAGCTTCAAACAATAAAATCACAAAGATATGCTCTTAATAAAAACCTTTGACTTTACCATCCACTAATGTCGTTTTCATTCCTGGGTACGCTTCTCCTTTCAGAATGAGAAGGGCTCACCACATTGGCCAAGTAATTGACTTGCAATTGAGAATTTTATGCCATATGTCTTATTTATGCGGATTTCTTTACGATGTTCCTCTTTACCGTTAAAACAAGTGATGAAGTATCTCTAAGATCCACATAAATGTGCACAATGAGAGGTTCCCGTTCGAGGCTCGAATGTAGATGTGTGAGAGTCTGGAATCGCACTACTATTCGATCACTGTTTTTTGTCTAAATCTATCTGTCTAAATCTGAAACTTACATTTGACGTTTGTTACAGAGAGTTTATCCATTGGTGAGCGGAGGAACATCCAGGCTAATACATGTCAGCCAACTTCATTCACCACAAGTCCATAATCCATCCACTACGTAAATAATTCCGTCTACTATACATTTGATGCCTCTGGTGCGTTTAATTTACCAAGCGAAAGTTATTTGAGAAGATATTAACACCAAATACAAAGTAGGTACTAGAAAAGAAGAAAGAATTTATTTTTTTGTTTTACGTCTATGAATACAAACTAGTTTATCGTGTAATATCGTGAGTATTAAACATATTTCAGAACTAGCAGTGAGCTGTAGGTTTGCCTACAAAATATAAGCTTTACATGCCCGTTAAAACTGTATAGCGATATACAATTTGAAAAACATTCTTAGGAGACGGTTATCTAAAGTATAATTATTTTAATCATTGCTCAATTTTAAGAATATGTAGGGTTAATTATACATAGCCTTTAGTGACACTAAAAGTACAAGTATTCTGTGTACAAAATTTGTAGATTAAATAAATAATTTTCGCGATCGAGGGTAACGCCAAGAAATAATGAGACTTACATCAGTTTACGATTACTTGATAGTGGAACAGAAAGGCTTAAAGTAAGTATAAGTCCCAAACTCGAAGAGTCCGTTTGGAGGTGAAAAGGAGGAGTTTAGAAGTTACAAAATAGTCTCTTCAAAAATATGTGGCTGCAGCTCGTATGACATTCTTTAAATGTGTGTTGTTTACCAAGTATATATATAAGTATGTATAATTTACTAATGTAAGTATGTATTGGGTATGAGCTCGTAATAAGTGAAATATAAATGTCAAATATCAATATAAGAATAAGTATCAAAATAAATATAAAAAACTTTGTAGAAAGAAACAATTGCTTAGTCTAACGACAGTTGGTTTATCAAGCGAAGTCTAGAGAGTTGAGTTCAAACAATCACTAAACGTGAAAGGTCTTTCGGTGGAATTGATTCAATTCCGAGCGTCGATTAATCAAACACGGTCACCATATATCAGGTATCGGCCGCCCAGACCACTATGTAGCGTTCAATTTACATCGGTTACCCTTATTGCTGGGCATTAAGGTGCATGATCGATCGCACGTTCTGACGCTCTGTCGACGGGAAATGTAAGGAAATGGGGCTATGAAATTTGTAGCTCGGATTTTTGGCATTTCGACGTAGGAAATTGGTAGAATTTCGACAGTGAAACAACCGTATTGATTTCTCTCAGTATTATAAACTGCTTCCAACGTTGCGGTTTATGGATTTCATGTTATAATCGTTCCATAGCTAAAGTGGTTAGTACGATTTTGGACTGAAATTGTAACATCTCTACAAAGTTGCTGAGAATCTAAATGCTAACTGTACAGTTTGATAGGAATTATGATGAATATTTTGGGATTTCGAATGAATAATTAAGTACAAGCATTACATTTTTAATCAAAAATCAAAAAAGATACGACGTTTTAAACTGGTCGGAATTTTTAAGGAAAGGTGAAACGAAAACATTATTTATGAAGGTTTAATTGAAAAATATAAAATAAATAATATTTCTTAAAAAGGAATAAACGCTGCAGATTCTTAAATGAAAAATAATAATAATCGCCCTTTTCCTGGCCCTACAAAAGGTGTGTTCCCTTTTTTATCTTTTTTTGGTATTAGGTACAAACGGACATTTTGTTAGTCAGCGCCCCCATTTATCTGTATCGGGACATCTCCAAAAAGGGCTATAAGTGTTGTAAGCGATGATGACAGCTTCTCTCGAAATTCATTCACACGTAATATGATAAAGACATCTAGTCTGATGCTGATAAAATAGTTCAAAGCATAATGCAGGTGCCATAAAACGAGCGTTATTTAAATTAGACTACTAAGATTATTTTTAAAATTGTTAACTTCGTACCACCAATTCGTCTTGTGTTAATCATTACCGACATTAATAGTAGAGACGACACATCGTTGTTCTCAGGGTAGCCTCGCGTTAGTGGTTATCGTGATGGCAGTGACAATTTTAAAAAGTGTAAGAAATATAGTTTGACTTTGAGATACCACCATCATCCTTACAATCCACTGTGAAGAGATACTTGTGTTTCGATTATCAATATATTATTTAGAGCAGCAAAATTTCCACTACATAATTTCCAGAAACTACTATATTTATAATGAGAATTAATAATAATAACAATATTCATAACGATGTTAATAACTTTCTTTAGTATAGAAATCCGTATACAAACGCCTAAATTATGTATTACACTTCGCAAAAACAGAGGGTAAAGTACCTACTAGAATCCTTTAATAGCCGGGCTGTTGATATGTACACACGACTATAATGAGTAGCCGGTAACAAACATATTTTGTGCTAATTTCCATGCCAGGGACGGCATGAAATTGATCATATTTTATATTATTTGCCAACTTACAATCCCCAAATAAAATTCATTGTTTCCACCCTACATGTTTATTTTTTTGTGAATCATCTTCATGTTATTTGTTGTTGTATTTGTGGTCCAAGTTACATGGTTAAAGCGTGTTTTCTTATATAAGTGCATTTGGTTTAGAACTTAAAAAAAATGTATGTAAAGGGAACATTTTGCTGTTGAGCTCAGTTTTCCCTCTCAAATGAATAACAAATCCTAGTAGGTATGTATTATGCTTCTGCTATTATAGGTATTATTTTATGTTTTTCTTTTTAGATTTAACAAGGTTTCATTACTTTCTAAGAAACCGAATGTTACAGTAGTTAACCTATTATTCATAAATAAATTGTAAAACGCTTAGCATTTACACCGTACCCCATTTGCAAGTGTTTAGGTGACGTTAAAATATTAACGTAAGGGTTGACGTGTTTGACGATTGTTAAAACTCGAGGACTATTTGCTTTTATTCTCCCGTTTTTATTTGATAAAAAAAAACAAACAGTAGTTAGGTGAAATAGAGGTATTGTGTTCGGTACTGAGTATTTTTCGCGTGATAATTGCGTGTTCGATATCCCCCAGCCGTGTGGGGATCCGGCCAATTTTGTGGGACACCGATACTCGTGCTCTTTGATATATGTGTTCATCAATGTTGCTTGCTCTTTAAATAGGAAACTTAACTTCCAACACGATTGTTTTACGTTAAATTCAGGTAGGTCCCGTTTTTCATTCTTTTTACACTACATTATTCGAGTCTGAACGAAAATGTTTGCTCTTTTTGTTCAATCGTGCACAGCGCAAACGTGACATGCTTAATTGGCGAATGCTATGAACATTTAACATGCAAAATTTAACATCATTCTCTTTCAATATCTGTAAACTATGTGCCTGTTTATTGAATCATTAAATTTCCATAGAATTCCATCCATTAATTGCTGTCAATACAAAATATACACGCGACAGATTGTTACAATATAATACAAAGTTCTCGCAACTATAATTTTTCAGTCGTCAATGGTCACTCGTATTCTTCGAGCAAAATTTTGTTCTTCAAATAAGAATAAAAATGGGAGAAATACGGACATAATGTTAAAAACAAGTGCAGTGGAGAAATGTTATATTTTTTTTTATGTTGGCAAAGTACAGTACAGTAGTAGTACCTACAGTAAGAACAAATGTGTAGGCCATGATGTTAGATGGTCTTTCAACCCATGGACATCTGCGTAGAACTTCAAATAGGAAAGTTATCGTGAATAAATGCGTTGCTATTCCTCGTTGCCTCGTTTTTAAGTTTAGTCAGCAACCGCATCTTTGCAACCGAATCACAAGATCTACTTAAGATAGGTTCTGGAGGGTGCGGTTGTACCTCTCCGGTTACAGTGTTCATATAAAAATAGTAGACGGTTATATTCGAATCTACTAAAAATTCTGTATTCGGAATATGAAAATATGAGAATACAAAAGAGATCGTACGAAAATTTTAAAGTCAACAATTTTAAAGTCGCTAATCCAAATAAATCATTCACTCTAATCTTATCGATGTGCCTGTAATCCCCTTCCCTAGGGGTTGCTACGCTAGGCACCTCCCTAATTGGCTCGGGTAGGCTAGGGGATGATCATTGACATATGCTCAGCTTCCCCACTGTTTTAAACATCATTATCTCCAATCAAACGGAAAGTATGACCGTTCATTAAACAATTTTCTGCCCTTGCTCTGCTACGATTTAATGAACTAGTTTTTCTGGACAAAGCTGTGATTTCACGCGTTCGTATTCATAGGGATGTATAAATGGGATGTTGAGTTTCAAAATCAGTTTATTATTAACACCATTATTATTATTAACACTACCACATGGCTGGTTAAGTGTTTAATAAGGTGCAAAGTAGCTCTATTCTAGTCAGCTGGATATAGTAATTTCACGTGTAAAGAACTACGTACAAGGCTTACTCTATGTCCAAATCAGTATGTTTCAATGAATTGGTGGTAGAACTATAGATTTCAATGCCATCTACAATCTGACGTGAAGTAATTTTGTGTTACAGTTGGAAAGGCGCGGATGATCACATTCACGTCATGTACGTGCGGTTCAAATAGAACTTTAGCCCTGCTTGAGGTTAGATGGGTATTTCGACCACTTAACCTCAGGTTCACGGTAGTTTATTACTGTCTTAACCTTATATTTTGTAATATGTGTAACATCTATAAATATGGTACAAAATATACTCGTAAAACGGATTCTGCTGTATCATTTCACCTATACCTGTTTGTAATAGCAGTGCAGAGTTATGTGTTTTAGATTAAATGGTGCAGAAGTCATATATATTCTTGCTAAAAGCGTTCCAACATCCGTAAGGGTACCAAAACATCTTTTACTAGTTGTAAATGACATTTAGTTTAATTATCTTAAATGAACGATAAAAAAAAGTCTGCGAAAGCCGAGCACATTCTCAACTCAGGATCTAACTACTCAATACATCTACATACATCTACGAAATACATCAAGTGATCATGGCTAAACGCCATTACTTTCCACAGTCGATAAGAGAGGAGGTAAGAGTGGTTTTAAATTAGCCCATACGTTTACGTAAAACAAATAGTGCAATGTTCAGTCTTCACTTCAGTTCATAATCATTAGCCCATGTCAATGGTTTTCTCTTGCAATCGCAGTATAGCTGTGACCACGAGCAATACAACTGGTACTTTTAAAGGTGGTAGAGCCGTTAGAGCTCGCTCGGGGCGGCACCACCGCCACTCTCATAACCCGCCGGAAAGCAACAT
>DWON01010268.1:0-10887 GCA_018251015.1 Phocides pigmalion okeechobee
AAAAAGAGTTCTGTAAAGAATCTACTTAGAATAAAAATATTTTGATTTTGATTTTGATTTTTGACTTCTTAGTATGATTAAAGTAAATGCAGCTATTTGGAGATGATCGGCTCTTTTCAAACATTTACTACTTTATTTCTGAAATTAATTTTTTTTTTCATTTAAAATTGAGTATCATATGAACTCAATGTTACTATGGTACATGGTAACTCTGATTGATGCTCGAGCATCAAATGTAATCGGCAGGCAATTTCTCAGAAACATGCAGCAGATGCATCGTCTTTGTGCTTATTGGAATAGATGGTCTAAATTATTAGTTTACTTTTCTTAATTTTTTGACTTAGGGATATTTTCTAAATTTTAAGTAAAAAAATATTTTCTTTGATCAGTTAGTTAGCAGTACATAAACACCCAAATGATTCCATAAATTACACGGGAATCGTGATTTGATTACCATTGAAACCAACATTTGCGAATAAACAAAAAAAAAAACAAAAGAACAACAGAAAAAAGAGAAAAACAAAAGAACAAATCGTAAACTTGTTTCAAAGGATGTGGATGTAACGATAGTCGGAAACATAAAATTTGGGCGTACAAATGACATCGGTATATTACCCAAAAAAGATCACTGCTAAGCAAATTAACACAAACGACCTCTATGTTCGAGCTAAGATAAAATCAAATTTGGCAATCTGCCAACAAATTGATTACATACGCACGAAAAGACAGTGTGAATACTTGTATCCCATTAAACAAGTCCTAAGTAATAACAACAGGCTCTGATTTCGTATCCCAAAATAAATTAAAACCAAACTTAACACAATTATCGATATACGATACACGTAAGTTTGTACAAACAAATTTGAAACTTAAACTTAGGACTTTTGAACACAATTTCGAATGGCTTGCCGCTTTAACCGTTGCAAGATGTAAGGGAAATGATCCATTCAATATTACTCTTGTGCGACTCGTAATTTTTGCCGTTGCATTTTCGACCTTATGTCCGGTGTGAAGAACGCAAATTGCTTCACAGGTCCTTGTGGCGGTTAGTTTGTTTTATTCGGAATTTTGATACGGAACGGACGTTGAAAAAAGGGGCACGACGGGAACACACCTGTCAGTAGTGTTGCCAGTTTTTGAAGAGGACGGGTGAATGGCGGTCCGTGCAATGCGTTGATTAAATTTTGGAACGCATGGATTTTTTTATGTCCATTCATCGTCCGCAAAAACTTCGGTTCAATTTAATTAGTCAAATGTTGTCGCTACCACCATTATCATTATTATTTCTTTCTGTTCATAATATTTATTATCAAAATAAAAAGTAAACTTAACATAATAATTGTTATCCTTTATATCGTGAAAACTTAGATTTTATTAAGTCATACACTGGTCGTTATAATAATTATCTTTATTATCTGGTTTTGTACATAGTATCAAATACATATCAAAATAAGAAGTAATCATAACATAGTCATTGTTTTCGGTTATTCCGCAAAAACTTCGATTTAATTCAATCAGTCAAACATTGGCTGATACGACCTTTGTCTTTATTATCTCATTCTGTTCATAATATTTAATATAAAATAAGAAATGATAATAATTATTATTATCGCTTACGCATCGTATCTGTAGTTTTTTCATACAATTCTGAATCGAACTTCTTTCTAAAAAAGAAACGAAGTATATTTTTTATATTTAGAAGTGGAAAAAAAACAATCTTCGTTGTCGTCGTTTTTTTTCAATTATCAAAAAATACTATGGTTTAAGTTTTTCTGAAATAAAAATTACGTATTCACCACAAATTTTCCTTACACCGTGAACACATTTTGATGAATCTTTTTTATTTGAATAGAGATGTTTCGCGTGAAGTCCCATTTATTTATATTTCTTAAAATTCTGATGTTAATAAAATTGGTGATGATCCATACCAAAACCATCACCAAATACAAGTTTTTTTTGTCTATTTTATACACTTGCGATAAGAAAACTAAGATAAGAAAAAATACCCTTTTTCCGTGACTTCAAAATAACAAACGAACTTCAGATACAAACCGGCTACTTAATGTAAGAATGAGCTTAATAAAAGGTAGCAAGAGGCACTATGAAGGTCATAAATCATACAATGTGCTCCTGAACCTTTCAAACAAACCCCAGAAGGTCATTTGAATACAAATGGACAAGATAGACCCATATTTCACATTTATACTAACGCCCACAAGATATGTTCGAACATCTTCAAAACTCAACGGCCTATTAAAACCTCGTAAATATGAAGATAAACTATACGAACATTACCAGGTAATAGGAAGATCTGTCGTTCTCGATAAGGTACGTGTTTGCTTGGTGTTGAGAAGCGAATAGCGAACTGACACAAGGCCGAAAAATAAAGGTAGTTCTTTGAAAGACATTAAAGACAGCTGGAAAAAGAAAGGGTAGTTTGCATTTATTTACTGTGCGATCGTTATTCAACGCGGGAATGCGGCTAGCGTTTTTGGCTCCATGCTGCATGGGCACGGACTTACTTTAGATTGTTTAGTTTATACTTTTATCATGATTAGTATTAGGTGTTCATCATTGTGATTAACATGTAAATTTTCTGTTATTAAAAGAGTAGTTTAAATATTATCTATTATTCATCTCTGATCTTTATCGAATGGACTGCAATAAAGTCTGGTTTGGCTTTGAAGGCGGACCCTCACTTCTTGGCCTGGCTTGGCTTGAGTTGCACCTTGAGTCCTTTAACGATGACGTTATATCAATTCATGTTTAATCGAAGCTAGTGACAAGAGCGCTGGTTAATATCTCATGCCGTGAATATCATTTGATATTTATGCCTCATGGGCAAGGCTTTCCTGTAAATCGTTAAGTTTTAATTTTAATTGTATGAGAATGTTCTTAGTCTTACTTATAACGTTCTTAGTGTTAATTAAAATGTTCTTAAATTACGAAGAACATTCCCGTCTTTTTTCCGAATACTTATATATATTATAGAACTTCGATAACCCAAACCCCGAAAACTTAAAAAAATCTATAGCTTCAAGAAATAATACTATGTAATAGTAATAATATGTTCCCTTCTTATCGGAGCCCAACACCCAAGACCCGTGATAACTTAAAAACTCTATAACTTAAAATGGAATTTAACTTATCGAGGTTCTAGTGTAATTGTCCTTGGGTTTTGTATGCTTGCCCTTTTCTGCCTTCATATGAATTATATAATACAGCGTAAAGTAACCCGTTCGTGGTGAAACAGGTCAGTGAATATGGCCATTTAGTTACATCATAACCTGTTTAGTGACAGATCAGTCAACAAACTCACTCCTGCGCACATTTTTACTCCACTACGGCTTGTTGAATGGTTGAATTCGCGTAGAATTTTACGATACAATTATTAAATGTTAATTTATTTGTGAGTGAAAATTTACTCACTTAATTTATTAATGAATTAAGGATTTAATATTTAGGAGCTAACGCCCGACGTTGAATCCCAATTAATGGAATAATGTTATACTTTTTTTAATACAAAAAATATATTTATATTAAAAAACTTCTTTAAATAAAAATAAAGAATAAAATTGCCAAAAATATAATGGACTTCATAAGCACTACAAAGTAAGAAATAATTTTATTGGAATGTTGATTAAATATATTGTTTTGAATTTAAAAAGAATAAACATTATTGGACCCTATATCATTGCCTATTGTTCGACTCCCTTACAAGGAGAAAACACTTATCTTTCAAAATTACGAGCATATTGTAAACAACCTATCACTTATTTTAGCTTCCAATAAAACATAATAAAAAAACCTGTCTGAGAATTCTCCGTGGCTACCAAAGGTATATGTCTAACAACATCTTAAAGAACGCTAACGTGCAGCAGCTTAGTCATGTTATCAGCAGCTCAGTAATGTACTCAGCAGCTCAGTAATGTCAGCAGCTCAGTAATGTGATCACCGGCTCAGTAATGATATCAAAAGTTCAGTAGTGTTGTCAGCGGCTCAGTAATGTTATCAGCGGGTCAGTAATGTTGTCAGCGACTCAGTAATGTCAGCAACTCAGTAATGTTGTGCTCAGAGTAGTTGACGAAAACGAGCATGAAACCAAGTGGAACAAACCCGCACCATTCATGCGCCCACGAGTCAACGCATACCGAAACACAATGTCGCATCTCGCTCCAAATGCTACTCGGGACTTGTTTTTCTTAACTTTTGTTCAAACCATAAATAGAATCCAGAAACTTTTAAATTTGGAACTTTTTTAATTCTTTATTTAACTTCCATACCGTTTTGTAATGGAAATAATTCGTTACGCTTATATTTATGTTTGCTTTTAAAAAGTTAGGCATTAACGGTTAATATATTTAATCTAAGTTAGCGGTTAAAAGATATTTATATCCTTGCAACATTTATTTATTATTAGGATTATTTAATCCTTTGACGGGGTTTAGGTACACAACACTTTGAGCTCGTAACCATTTAATTGAAAAAAAAAATTCTTTGCTGTAATCTTTTTGTTTCACTGTTGGGCATAAATTTATACTCGCATCTGGAAAAATCTACTCCACTTTGGTGTCTGAACGCGGTTTTTTTTCAAAGATTAAGCATTTTTTTTAATTATCAAGAAATTTATATATCTGAGAATATTAAAATTATTTTCTTAATTTACCTATACTTTGAGACTTCCATTCAGAACTTGTATTAAAAAGGTAATAGAACTATAGTTCGACCAGGCAGGTACCACGGCCGCTAACACAATCTGCCCTGAAGCAACTCTCATGTTGGTTGAAGCGGTGCGGCTACACTAAGAACCGAGGCGACCAACTTAGCCTTCGGGAGACACAAACTACGCATCTACGAACGTCCTCACAGAGCTTCAGTACAGTTCAAGGTTGTAGATGATCTTAGCCATCGAGGGCTACAACAAATCTGTACGACCTTACATAGGTTTTCAGGCCTATTTTTGATTGTATCTATATGTGTATATATCTACAGCGACTACTTAACATCAGATGGTCTGCCCGCTCATTTACAAGTCATCAAAAATATATATAAAACCTATTTTACATCCTCTTTTAAATGCGAATTGCGTGCTTGACGATAAGTACGTACGTGTAACAGGAACATATTTTTACTTCAAGATGGACTTATAACCGAATGTGCGCAGGATTTTGATTCGCGTAGCTAATGACGACCGTATTCTGCGTACGTACATTACAGTAGCATTAAATTATTTACATAAAGCCTTCGTTGCGAGGAGTCGAGAATCCGTAATCAGGTTTCCGTGCCGCTTAGAATTGCACCATACAAACAGAGTTGCTTGTATGTATTAAAATACAATTTATAAACATGTATATTCTCTGTTTCAATATAATTGAATGAAAAGGTACAGATGTCAAATCTTACATATTCGAATATAGTGATGTGCTATTAGTGATATACAATTCAATTAATGAATTTAATCTTTTGATTTGATTGAGTGAGTTGGAATGAGTTTAGCCGTGACCAGGAATTATGCAACTAGTTCGAAATACCGTCAATTAAAAATTGTAAATCGCGTACCCGTTACATATTAAAATGTAATTGAATGAGGTAAAAGTATGTGTTTTGGGAAGAATTTAAATTTTTACCTTTTGATTTCGTAAAAGCCTGTATAATATGTCATATTAGACTGTAATTTTTTCATTAATAATGAAAAAAATTAACCTATGCTATATGATTTTGAAAAAAAATTATTGGTACCTAAGGTTTTTCAATTGCTGATATTTCGAATCAATTGCGTGGGTCGTGGTCACGGCTAAAACTCCACGTTTTTCGTATCACCTGCACTTACATCGGTAATTAAAAAAAGTTATCCGTGTGTACCAGTAGTCAGTATAGTCAAAATGTTTTGAGTATCGTACCCACTAGTATCTATATTGTAATAACTGTTTTACGACAGAAAAATTAAATAAATTAACATTATAATCTTTATGCATTCCTTGTATATATTTTATCGAATATTTTTCCTTGTGTTGCGTGAAAAAATTAAAGTCATTGGACTGCGATACATGCGGGAACGATCATAAAAATATAAATCGATATTTACCTGTATATGAGTACAATATGTAGATGCCTCGTTTCGTTTCCTGTGAACAAAGAGCATAATGTAAGACAGTGATACATATTTTACTACAGGGTGCGAATCAATACAATCTTGATTGATGCTTTTCTTTTTTATTATGTGAGAAGAGTAGCAAACACAAGTAATGCTTTACGGCGGATTATGAGAGCGGCGTTGGTACCTCCCCAGTCGAACTATACTTCTCCCACCAGCTTACTATGTACCGGGTAATCACGATTATTATTTTTTGTATTGGATACATGGGTTTAACATTGCATGGACTAAATACATATTCACTATTTCAATTCCGTAAAAGCTTCTATGACATAAAAAACATGTTTGCATACAAACAATAATTAATTGTTCGCATCTAGAATTGCTATGGACTAAATGTTTTCTTTCCTTCCATTCCTTTTTCCATCTAACCAATTCAAAACATATAGAGTATTAAATATGTATAACTCAATTTCTTTTTATTTCCACGTGCGTAACAAATATTAACAGTATATTGTTTGTAACGTAAAGTAGAATGCGTCGTACGCGTACTCATAAAGCATTTTAATGGGCGTAATAAAACATATTTTTTATTACTTTCGCATTTTTATTGCACAATGCTCGGATCTGAGTACAAACGTGTAAATATGAGTCTCTTTCTCCTGCACACCTATGTGCTACTGTTTCTTTTCCGTACAATCGAAATTATGTGCTTAATTACTCGCTTTCGAGTATTGCGCTATTAACGTTCGAATACTCTTATTTATTTTCGAATATAGTGTTATTTATTTTCGAATATAGTGTTATTTATTTTCGAATATAGTGTTATTTATTTTTGAATATTGTGTTATTTATTATGTGCTATTTATTTTCGAATGTTATGTTACTCACTTTCGAATATTGCTTAGTTTCGAATTCCTAGTTTGTATTTAAATACACTGGAGATATTAATGTACAAGAAAACAAGAAACTCGCCTGCAAATAATTAACTATGAAAAGTTCTTTCTTGTGAGGCAGCTTGTATGTACTGTAACTAGATGTTATTTGTTACCAATATTGTTAAAATGTTCTCTCCTTAAATAGTCAATACCATAACAATATATTCTAATAAATACTTATATCAATAAATTCTAATATACATATAATAAACAAATGACTATCACACAAAAGATATTAACAATACCTTACTTCAAATTAATCAAACATTTTCCACAGATAGTGTTTAAGAAACAAACATACACGCTTAGACACAAAGAAACAACCTTCCTCCGCTGACGCAAACGTGTTCAAAATCGTGAATCGGTTAGAAACGATCCACGTTTTTCAAATAAAACTCGTAGTTTCAGACCTAAAAATACAAGTTCATCGCACTTTAATTAACAAGTAAAACATGAGAAGTTTTTCCTACTAAAGTGTGCTACCAAAATCATCAAACAGGTTACGGCGTGAGAATTTCATGGTTTTTATAGTGATTTGTACGAAATATCGCATGCGGTAAAACTGGTCTGTGTGACTCAGAGATGTGATTATGCAAAGCGGCTAGACTGCGGATTTACGACACCTTATATAGAATAGTCAAAACAAATGCGGCAGCGGAATTTTTGTCTATCTTCTATTTACACAAATAACTAAACAAGGTGCCGTCTGCACAAGATATGATAAAAAATAATATTAAACGCTGGACTCAAAACAATTCTAGTCTGTTTTTAAGAATTTTACCGGCTACACTTTCGAAGAGAGGCGACCATTTTAGTCCTCAGGAGTAGCAACGTATCTACGTTCGAGCTCAGATAGGATTTCAGTCGTGTTTGTGGTTGTACGTGGATGTATGGGGTACGACTAGTTCACATCAGGTGGTTGCTCGTTTGCTACTCTTCTCACATAAAAAAATTGCTTGTCCGTGCGTCTATGTGCGCTAATCACAGAATAGCTAATCAATTTCGGTGCGGTTTTCTTTTATGTATTGATGTACGCATCATTTAACATTTAGTTTCGTCTCTTTCTAATCTACATATATATTAATGAAAATGTCGATTTAAAAGTTACCGGTGAGTACATAAAAACTTATTGATGTCCGAAAATATAGAAAAACCCAAAAAAATATGACAATGGAAATGAAATCGCTGCCGGAGCTATTATAATTAAAAATCATAATATTAATTACACCAACTTAATAACCTTCCAAGAAACTTAAAAAAATTACGCTCTTTGACATTAAGTTAAGACATTAATAAAACTTAGGCTTTATCGATCCGTCCAAGCTTCTGTATAACCAATCACCAATCTAAAGACCTATAGCCTGAATAATAAGATTAAGCCTAACCTAAACTTTGCATAATTATTACTACCCTTCAACGTAGTGTGACCTTACATAGCCTATACCTTTACCCATTAAATTATTTAACAAATTCATAAAAAATCTCAAATATAACCATTACTTTCAGATATGTACCCGATAAACAAAACATAAACAAAGATATTATTGTGTGTTTTAAAGGAGAACTATAGTTCGACCGGGGAGGTACCATCCTCATAATTCGCGGTAAAGCATTACTTGTGTTTCAGTTGGAGAGGTGCAGTTGCCGGCTACACTTTGAAGCGAAGCGACCATCTCAGTCCAGAGACATCGATAGTGACATAACAACATAAATTTTGTAATAATTTTATACAAATTTAATTTAAATGAATGTGTGATATTCTTTACATTAACATAATGTAATATGTTAGTATGTAATTTACATATTATTATTAGTAGGCACTTGTAAGTCTATAAGCATAAACGTTTCTTATGTTCTTAGCATCGAAATTATGTGATAAAGACATTAGGTACTTATTATTGCGCCCGTGAGGTTGAATGTGGATGACCATGAGCTGTAGACCACATAAATATGGCCTGCATGCTTGTTTGCTACTCTTCCAACATGTGTGTTTGTTTGTGTGTGTGTGCGTGCGTTTATAGTATCGGGCGTTTCGTTGCGGAAATTTATGCTATACATTAAGTTTAAGATGTAGGACGAGCATAGTGCATACTTTGAAATATATGCCATTATACCATGTGGTAACGGATTGTTGTAAAGTTATTTTAACATTAACTTAATATATATGAATATGCCTAATATATATGAATATGCCTAATGAATATTTACGAAGTAATGAACTCAGGCGTCTGCTATGCAATGGGCTGTTTGATCTCCTTTACGCTAATAACTCAATGTCAAGTTTTAGTTCTAATTCTGTCTAAAATCTGTTCCAAATCTGGATCTCTATTAACCAAAAGTACATTACTTCTGTTTGTGTCTACAACACTTACTTACTATCAGCTTCTTGCCAAACTTAATCAACGCCAATAACTTTTATAATCACTACATAACATAATTATTTTAATAACTGTTCATTTATGTACGCTAATTACTTTTTCCCGACATATCTTGTTACTATTTTAATAACTGTCTAATTGCAACTCCTAGCTAGTCAATCAAATATACAAAATTAAAAACAAAACAAGAGTAGACATACTCTTGATCAACAAGAACGATAAAGTACGCGGGAGATGTAACAAAATGGACGGAACGCTTCAGATATGAGGTTGGCACGTTCGTATACGGGGTTATCTACGTTAACACGTGGTGGGAACAAAGTTCGACAGGGGAGGTACCATCCTTATAATCCGCCGTGAAGCAATTCTTGTGTTTCGCTTGGAAATAAGTTTGCCAGCTATGCTTAGAAAACAGCCATTTTAGTTTCAAGGAGTAGCAACGCATCTACTCACCTCAGGACTTTAGTCCTATTTGAGGTTTTTGTGTATGCCATAGGTTGCAGTGACTACATTACCACAGGCAGCCTAAATGCTCGTTTGCTACTCCTTTCACCAGCCAACCAACCAACTTATTTAAAACTTAAAAACGTAATATTTCAGAACACAACAATAATTATATAAATAAGAAGGGCATTTACAGGCACGAGACTTTTAGGCTGAAAAGGGTTATACCATAGTCTATTGTGTACGCTTGCCATGTTTGGATTAGAAGACTTCGTAACCTTCAACCATTAAATAGTAAACTCTCAAATGTCCAGGTTTCCTTACGATTTTTACCTTCACTTTCACATACATATTTAATAATCAGAGTTGCGTAGCAAGGATTCCAATGTTATTAAAGTATGGTATTCTTCGTGGTATTAAATACAAAGAATATCATATTAAATACGGGGGTAAAATACAGAAAATAACATATTAAAATGAACTTTCAAACATTATCGACAACCCTACTTGTCAGTCAGAAGCTAAGACTGGAGCGATCATTAAATGAAATCTCAGCAATCATTCATCATCATCGTGATTTGGTAAGTTAGCCTGCCATGTTGAGCTCCCGAGGCACAAAAAATGGACTGCGGTCGCCCGGGGCCTGCAATTTCGAATAAAAAGAAGCTCGCGTAGAGGTTCTTGCATGGTTAATTCTATTGAAGCGGCCATCGATTATACTCATATTACAAAACAACATTGAAAATGTTAATCGGGGGAAACTTGACTTGCTACAAAACTGTACTTAAAAGTGATTAAAAAAGAAATAACTTACATAAAAATTCTTAAACCACCGCATGAGTGTGTCGGATGAAGCATAGTGAAAATAGGTCTTATGTACATATGTTCCTTAAGCAAAATATTTATCGTGGAAAGTGTTTTGTCAAGTTACACTACTTTAAACGTATATACATTTTTACCACAAGAAAGTTCGTAAATTAGAAATGAATAAAAATTCTATGGCATAATAAAAATCACATAAAAGTATATATTT
>DWON01010269.1:0-10887 GCA_018251015.1 Phocides pigmalion okeechobee
TTGCACCTTTGTAAGGTGGTAGAGCCGTTAGAGCTCGCCCAGGGCGGCACCACTGCCACCCTCGTAACCCGCCGTGAAGCAACATGTTCTTCATATATTGTGTTTCGGTTGGGGAGGTGTGGTTGCCGGATACACATTATTGGAGACGACCATGTTAGTCTTCAAGAGTAGGAACACATCCGTGTCCATCCTTAAACAGAACTTCTGTTCTATTAGAGATTGGACATGGTTGTCCATGGGCTGCAGTGACCACTTAACACCAGGTGGCCTGCGTGCCCGTTTCTTACTCTTTCATAATAAAAAATAAAAAAACCCCTCGTGGCCGCGATAATGCTACAACTGTACCCATGCATAGAGCATGCATGAGGGTTTCACCGGATCTAGGTCAGATCCCCGCAAAATAGCAATGCGACTCGAGTCGAGTTTTGACTCGAGTCACTCGAGTAAATTTATCAAACTCGTACTTAATTAAAAAAAATATTACTCGAGTTACCGAGTCAACACGACGAATCAAGTTGATTCTGTTGCCACTAAATGTCACTTCACTACTCTCACAATGTATATTTTATTTGATATTGCTCCATCCAGGATAGTGACACTATTTTAATATAGGCATTTTAAATTGCCAACAGAAATCTCATTCGTATTGCAAACTTATAAATCGAGTGAGATTTTTTACACGAGTGAGATTATTTACTCGAGTGACTGAAAAACGCGAGTATGACTTGAGTGATTGGAAAACTCGAGTATGACTCGAGTGAGGTAGTAAAATCGTTCGAGTGACTCGAGTTACAAAATACTATTCGTTAGGCTCGTTCGTCGTTCTTTACGTTAGGCTCGTACTACCAACTGATGTACACAACTACATAGCCAAACACTCGAAGAACTAAATTCTTTTCAAAAACATGAAAGGAGTCGTATGAAGTCTACCGCTGGCTTTGACCGTGGTACTTATATATTAGATCGAGATCAGAATGGTGGGAGGCGGCACTAAACTGGAAGCTGTTTTCTCTAGACTAGATGCGCCGTCAATTCATACAAATATTGTATTTTTAGCATCAATGTAGCATCTACGAATACACAGACTAATAACGTGCAGAGAACTGTATGAAGTCCACTGCTGCCCGCGACTAAGTAAACGTAGGTTTTAACACTTTGTGGTGCTCGTATAGATTGAGTTAGGATCGCGGGAGGCGGCACTAAACTGGAGTTCTTCTCTCTAAACTGGAGATGCGTCGACAATTCGCACGAATATTGTATTTTTTAGCATCAGTAGCATCAAATAACATAATATCAACATCGTAACCTTAATGTTTCTCTGTACATGATATTTGACGTACAGCAGTCACTAAAGTTTCCTAGGATAGCTAACACGCGACAAAGTCACTAAAACGGCACGGAACACAACTAGTTGATATATTTGTTCTTACATATCAAATTAAAATTCAGATACATCATTCCATTGTAAGGTATTTACATACACTTAATGAATGTCAAGGGTACAATTTAAATAATTTATAAATCCATTTAAGTTTCTTTATTTCATTCCAAATATCAAATAAATTATGACTACAGACTATCTAACCTCTCCCCCACTCTCACATTCCCCTTATAATCAAAAATAAGCGAATTAGTCCACCCACCCCCTCGCTGCTTATAATCAAACCCCCTTCGGTGCTTACGTAACAATGACCCCATGTATCCGCATGTTCCCAATCCGTAGCCTGCCAAGTTTCCTGCGTAGCCAGCCAAAAACGAGATTTGACACAATTGCCTCTTATGCACCAAACATGACCGGCAAATGCACCAAATAACCGGCCAATTGTTATTGAGGTCACGTAGCCTGTATCTGGGGCTGAACGATAAAGGTTAACATTGACTGCGGCTGGCTGCGACTCATATATTGTAAAGGTGGGAGGTAAGAGTTCGACCGGAGAGGTACTGCCGCCGCACTCACAATCCGCCGTAAAGCATTACTTGTGTTTCGGCTGAAGGTGCGGTTGCCTACACTTTGAAACGAGGCGACCATCTTAGTCCTCAGGAGAAACAACGTGCAACGTTCGAGCTCAGATAAGATTTCAGTCGTGTTTGTGTTTGTACGTAGATGTCTATGGGCTGCGACTACTTAACATCAGGTGGTTTGCATGCTACTTTTCTCACATAAAAAACATCGAGTCAGCGTTGAGGAAGCGGTACTAAATTGGAGCTGTTTCCTCTAGAGATGCTCCGTCAATTTACGAAAATATAGTATTTTTAACATCTGTGTAGTATCTACGAATACACAAACGTAAATTAGTTAGATTATTTAGCGTCAGGGGTTATATAGTATATATATATTATCATCATGAGAAGATTCTTTACAGAACACTTTTTGCTCGTCAATAAACTACCACCGACTCGTATCATTTCGGAAATGCAGCGAAGAAAGAAACTTCTCTTGAATGTAGGTATTAACACTTTCCCTGCGACTTATAACACTACTGTGTTACTTGACGCAACGCGCTTGCGGCTGGTACACACCTGTGTTGTACATACAAATCTGTATGGTTTACGGGCGAACACAAGTGTTGTTTTTACGTCGGCGCTACAAGAATGAAGGCGGATATTACGTCTGTCTATTCGTAGATGATATACCGATGCTAATAATATAAAATTTCAATGAATTGTCGGAGCGTCTCCAGTCTAGAGAATAAAGCTCCAGTTTACCGCCTCCCGCGACGCTGACCTGATCTAATATATTAGCGCTACAAAGTGCAAGTTTTGGGAAAGCCTAGGTCCAGCAATGGGCTCCAAACGTTTGTATGCAAACGTGGGACTCACTAAACCGATATTATGCATTCCGATCACACGTGCGTCCAGCCGGCGAGCGTGCCGACACACAGATAGACTAATGCAGCTGTTACCATATGGTATGCAGCCGTATTAGTAACTCTTTGTTCCTACTCACGTTGCATATACGAAGTAACGTAATAGACTTCTAGTGCCAGCGCTACTTTGAACGTGGTACTAAATATCAATCATTTCTTGTCGACTCTACCAGTATTATAAATAAATTAAAAGAAAGCTGATAAGTGTGAGTCGGACTCGGGCACCGAGGGTTCCGTGTCTAAGCGTATAAAAAGTAATATTTTCAACACGCTTTTATTAGCTTGGGATGTAATCTCCTCACAAAAATTAAGGGAGCAAGAAAAAAATTCAAATTTTTTCAGGTTTTTTGATGTACCATATCTAGGTGAAAAAGGATCGTACCGGAAAGTTAAAAAAAGGAATTTGAAGCTCCAGGACTCTACTTTTCGAATCCGTGGAGCAAACATTTTTCCAGGCCGCAATTCCAACGTAATCTGAAAAAGTATGACGAAAAAAAAATTCCAAATTTTTATCCTTCTTTCTTGGGCTCCACGGCCTCGAAATTTTTTTTCGATAAAGCGATCATATGGACCAGAAAGCTTGATTATAAGCTTCATTTTCGTTTTTTTTAACTCTTCCTACATCTATGTGTCACGGAGATATCCGGAATTGAACAAGAAAGGATCTTTTTGTCTATAAGCAGGGATATCTCGACAACAAATGGTTGCATTGGAAATTGGAGGACAGTTTTGGAATTTGCAATAAATTTCCTATGAAATTCCGTGTAGAAGTTTCACGGCGAAATTTTTTTTCCCTCGGTACTCCCCTGCAAAAAGTTGAAAAAATTGAATTTTTCTCTTGATTTGGAAAATCGGGTGTATCAAAAATGTTTTTTTCGAATTTTTTTTTATTTAATTGAGGAGATTATATTAATTAACATATTTAAATGAGTATATAAATAAGTAATGACTCCAAAAATTTTTTTGAATCCATAATTTCCTATATGAAATCTTTACTAGAATTATGAATATGTAGTAAATATATCTAGAACTTATAAAATTCTAAATCTATGCTTAAAATAGAAATAAGGTTCATGCTGATTTTGACATATTTGACAATATATTGACAGTTTTATTGCTCGTTTGACAAAACAATTGACAATTGAAATAGACAGGTAGTCGTTTTCAATTCAATAATTCCTTGATCGTATATTTAAAACGGATTTCAAAGAATATAAAATTAGAAATTAACCTAACATTTTTTTTAAATTGGAACCTTGCGTAAAATTGTTACTCTCAACTAACTGTGCTGTTACATTATGCGATTGTTTTGTAACTTTGCTGATAAACTATGGTAAGAATTTGGGGACGGCGAAGTTTCAACTTTATTTGTATAAATTCAAAACTTTTATTTGATAGACTTAAAGTGAGAAACCACTATAAGAATTTGGTATTTAAAAGCAATCGTTATTTTGTTATATATGTTTTATTGATTTAACTTTAATTTTTGTATGTTTACAGACTGATTTCGAAATGAATGAGGCGTTGGCCTCATTAGAAATGTTAATGTCAGAGTTTTTCGCGTCAACGACTAGTAATTTTAGAAAGAGAGAAATTGAGAACATGCTAGAGAACTTTTCCAATAATAGGGATTCTTGGAAACACTGCCTGTTATTTCTTCAAAAGTCACAGAATGAATATGTGTTGATGTTTGTATTAACAACTCTTGAGGTATGAACTATAGAGATATAGTTATTATAGTAGATTACGTATATTTAAAAATACATGTTGAATATATTTTTGGCTGATATCATCTGGCTAGTTTTGTAAACTTTAACAGACATAAAAATATTCGACATCTAAAATCATTGTTATAAATTCCTTATATAAGCAATATGTTTATAAACAAAGTTACACAATATAAAACAAATTATGTGTAAGTGCGAGTAAGTAACTTCATTGCAGATTAAGTCTATTTTTCAGTAATAACATTTATTAAAAAAATGCAACATCCTTTTAAAATTGTTGCTTAAGCTTAACATTTATTTCAATTGTTCTAATAGTGTATAAAATCATGCTGATATCACATTCTGTGCTATATACATATTTTGCGTTTAAGAAATTCAGAGGAATAGCTCTAAAATTTTATAATCAATTTACAGTTCATTATGTATCAATATTACCTTTTTTACTTTTTTCATTATGTATCAATATTTAGATAGAAATTTTAAACAAAAGAAATTTTTTATACAATTATGAATCTTTTGGTAGTATAATTCAATTTCAATATGTTGGTAATTATTACAGAATATAATTAATAGACGATGGATAAGTGTTCAAGACAATGAAAAGGTTGAAATTAGGGTTATGTTGATGAACGAGTTAATGGCCAAACATGAAGTTCTGCCTTATTTTATTCGGAATAAATTAGCAGCCTTAATGGTCTCCATTGCTCGCTATGACTGGCCGCATCTGTATCCTGATTTCTTTAATCACATTGTAGAGGTATAATATTTTTTTAATTAACTATTCAGGCATTTAGACATTTCATCTGAAAAAGAAAAAAAGTTATATATATAAATGCAAATTTATTAAGAGAATAATATTCATAATTCATGGGGAACTATGTTCATTACTACAATAAAATACTGGATCATGTCACAAATGTACAAGAAAGGTAGTTTAAATTAGTTATTAACAAAACATTTCCTAAAAGGGCATATTATAAAACTAATGATTATTTACCTGATGAAGACATATGGTCTGAAAAGTCTCCAGCTCCACTTGCTCCATTAATTTAAGCTTTTAAAAGTGAGAGATCTATAGTTCGACTGGGGAGGTACCACCACTGCTCTCATAATCTGCCGTAAAGTTTTACTTGTGTTTTGGTTGGAGAGATGTGGTTGCTGGCTACACTTTGAAGCGAGGCAACCATCTTAGTCCTCAGGAGTAGCACCATATCTACATTCGGCTCAGATAGGATTTTGTTTATGTTTGTGGTTGTATGTGGATGTCTGTGGGCCGTGACTACTTAACATCAGCTAGTATGCATGCTCATTTTCTACTCTAAAAAAATCTATTATTTGTAAATGACATTTTCCAGATGGAAAGGATGTATGTTTTGGAGATTTTTTGCCATCTCTTCTCCAAAATGGAATGCCTTTGATATCAATATATACTTTGATATCAATTTTAATACAAAATTCAAGTTTTGTGTCTTTCCACTTATAAAAGGATGTCTCCTTATTCATGTGTTTAGTTGCTGAGATCTGATGGTCACCGCTGTCTATTGGGATTAGTCCTTGCACAAGCTGCAAGTGAGGAATTGGGTTCAGCTCGGGATACAGGTGTTCTGCTTCCCTCTGCTCGCCGTACCCAACTTGAGAGGCTCATGTTAAAAGGCATGCCTCATATGCTAAATGCTCTTAGTGGTAAGATATTATATGTCAGTTTTTGCTTGTTGTATATTATTTAGGGTACAGTGATACACTCTCCTTTTGTTCTTCTATGTTAAAGAACACTATGAACAACTTTTATATTCTGTTTTGTCTGTTATATAAAAGTGAATTGTTGTCTGATTGATTTGCTTGTGTTTCTAATCTGCTTCAAAGTTTGTGTATATGGTGTGTGTACTTTTGGAATTGACATTAGCTATATTTTTATATACTATTATATATTAGCATTAGTTTTATTAGACTATAGAATACTGGAAGTACACAATGACCAATTGTTATTGTTTAGATAATAATATTTTTCAAACTAAAAATTACAATACAGTTGAAAGAGCGAATTTAAGTTTATAATACCTCAGCAAAGCTATAAGTAGCAATATTATAAAATATAATATGTTATTGTTGTTGCAGCTATTTTGGAGAAAAATGTTCAGAAGGAAGGACAGTCAAATCCCCCACCCTCACCTACCAGTGGACTTCCACAAACCTCAGCGCTCCCGGATTTACTAGTGAATGCTCATGACGCTGGTGATAAGTAGGTTCTAGCTTATTTTAAATATGCATAACTGAAACCTATCTAAATATGTACATATATTGTTTTTAACGCTTTCTCTGCGGCTACAACACTGCTATGTAATTCTGGGCGCGACGCGCTTGCGGCTCCTACACACCTGTGTTGTACCGACAAATATGTATGGATTATGGGCGAACAAAAGTGCTGTGTTTACGTCGGCGCTACAAAACTGGGGGCGGACATAACGTCTGTTTATTCGTAGATGATACACAGATGCTATAAAATACAATATTTTAGTAATTTGTCCGCGTATTTTCAGTCTAATCAATTAAGTTTAGGGCCGCCTCCCGTAATACTGACCTGATCGTATATATATATCCGCGCCGCAGTCAAAGTGTTAAATTTTGTGTCATATATTTATCTCCTTTTAATATTACAATATTAAAGTTGTGAAATGTTTTCACCTTTTGTGATTTATCATCAAAACAATTGTACAAATTTACAAATTATTCATAGAGATATACTTTTCGGTTAAGTTTGGTATATTTGGTTCAAAAGTTGTAAATGCGTATTTTTTTTGTGTATCAGTTCAAGAAATTTGAAGATATTACGTGCATTGGCAGCACGTTAAATAAAACATTCTTAATAAAACCACATATTTTTATAATGTTACAGAGCTTTAAACATGGAAATAGTAGTGAAATGTCTATCTACATTGCAGCATTTATTTTCTTGGCTACCTCTATCGTCACATGTGCCCCCATCGCTAGTCACAACAGTCTTTTATTGGGGGAGTGTAGCAACACAATCACAAGTAAGTATGATATGCAACGCCACTATATCTCGTAAAACTAGTAAATTTAAAAATAACACTTAATACAAGTTCTCAAATATTGAGGTTGGTGGAAGTCTCTTGCCCTGTATGTTTAATCTGTCCTTTTAAATTACAGAAGAGCGGAAAAGAACCCTGTAGGTCAACTGTTGCACGTTGTAGGGATATGTTACGCCACGTCGTTCTGACCAGTCGCTATTGTTTGTCCGGCAGAGTGCGGAGGCGGCGCTGGCGGGGCTGGGCGGCGTGTGCGAGCTGCTGTACCGGCGGTACGCGCCGCCCACGTCGGCCGCCACGGCGCTGCGCCTGCACCAC
Source organism: Phocides pigmalion okeechobee (assembly GCA_018251015.1). Taxonomy (NCBI): domain Eukaryota; kingdom Metazoa; phylum Arthropoda; class Insecta; order Lepidoptera; family Hesperiidae; genus Phocides; species Phocides pigmalion. The sequence goes on from DWON01010269.1 coordinate 7,960, forward strand.
GCCGCGCTGCGCCTGCTGCGCCACCTCGCGCACCACGCCCCGCACATGCAGCGCGCGAACCATGAGTTGGTCATCTCTCAATATGACACTAGCGTCAGCTTACTACTCATTATCTGACTTGTACTAACACCTGCCTGCTACCTGTTGCTTACTTTTCACTGCCTACTATCCAGTATTTACTAGTTTTTGCTCACAATTGCATTTAAAGACTACTTATTTTATTCTAACCATTGCTCCTTCTACAGCAACCTCTACTCGCAACTTATGGAATATTAATAAGCATTCACTACCCACTGTTAGAGAACAGTGGGTAGTGAATTATGTCTGTGTATTCATAGATGATACACAGATGCTAAAAATACAATTTTTCTGTCAATTGTCGGCGTATCTTCATGCTACAAAAATAAGTTCCAGTTTAGTGCCACTCCCGCAGCGTTAACCCGATCTAATATACGAGCGCCGAAATCAATGTTAAGTCAAAAGTATGTTTTCATACATGCATAGTTTTATATCTTATATACTTTACATCATTTTTCTATGTATACAAAGTGATCACCAAACCAAATCAATTTTCTATCATTTCTGCTTTTAAAGCGTTTGGAGACAAATTAAATAAATCCTATTTGTGAAAGTCAATTTGTTGGTAAATAAAACTGATTAAAAAAAATTGTCTTTACTTGGTCGAACTATGAGGAATGTAAACATAACTAAGCAGGTCTCTTAGAGACCTTGTGGGTATGATTACAAGGTTATGTATGGTTGCATAGTTGTATTTAGTTATATATAATGTGTTTCCTTTCAGTTACCTCAATAAATTAGCAGAATTTCTGAAGTTATTTGTCCTACTGCATTTTAAGAGATTGGAAGCCGAGCCTGAGTTTGATGCTATAGAATTTTTGTCGTATTTATTCCAATACACATTCCAGGTAACCAAATTGCAAATTACTATTTAATATGGTCTAAATACAAGTGTCATTGTACATTTAATAATACACTTGAAATAAAAACTTTCAGGTGCCTACGTGTGCTATATTTGTGAATTGTTTAGAAATATGGATACAATTTATTGATATATTAAAGCCTGAGGATACACCAAAGTAAGTTATAGTTATAAGCTAAACAATTACATTTGAAATTTAGCGTGTTTGCATGTTTGTCTTTTTGCCTGTGCGTGCGTGTTTGCGTGCTCGCAGGTATTTTGTACATACACAAATTTCACATTTACACGTATTCACATTTCATAATCCGCCGTAAAGCATTACTTGTGTTTCGGTTGGAGAGGTGCGGTTGCCGATTACACTTTGAAGCGAGGCGACCATCTTAGTCCTCAGGAGTAAGCAACGTATCTACGTTCGAACTCAAATAGAATTTCGTTCTTAACTGCTTAACATCAGGTGGTTTTCATGCTCGTTTGCTGCTCTTTTCACATAAAAATATCAAATTCTTGCATTCGAACCAATAAATCAGTAATTAATTCATTATTAATGCCAGTCTTTATGCATTTTCTAGGTACTGGGAGGCTCTACAGGCTCTAGTGAATGGAATATTAAATAAAATACAATTCCAACATAACAAGTCGCAACTACAATATCTTGATAATGACGTGTGCGATGATGATGTTAGTATTCATTATTTGATAAATTTGACGTAAATTCTTTTCGCTCCATAACATTATTTAAGCATTTTTTTATATAATCAGTTGATTTCAAATCTTTCGAGGAGAGAGCTTAGTGTTGATTTTTGTTGTGAGTCAGATTTGTATTCACTACTGCTGTCATAATGATTAAAATTACAGTTTAGTGTAATTTACTGCATTAATGTTCACGTAGTGTTGTATTATTTTTAGGGCGAGACTGAATGGCAAACATTCCTTAAACATTGCATAGAGTGTATAGCTCGAGTTGCTGACCTGGCGCCACTTGATGTTTTCAGTGCTGTGGTAGGTAATCATTTTTCAAATTATGCATATTTTATAGGGTGATGATGATATCACGATATGAAGAAAATTGTAGGTGGTAGTATTACTGTAGAGATATGACCGTCATAATGTTTTTTATTTGTTTGAGAAGTGTGGTTCCATAGTATCTTTGTTAGAGACTTGTATTTTATTGATGTTTCCATTTATATTATTCATAATATATTTTTTCAAGCGTCTTTTCTCTATAATTAAGCCTATATTATCATATTTTTCTATCATTGAAACACCTTTATTTATTTATTTTAATAGGTTGCCAACATCTTGCAAATTCTTACATTTGAAAAATATAGTTATACAAATTGTTGATATTTAAGTGCAGCGCAATTAAAGGCGACGAAAACATGCATAATATCAACATGGTACAATATGATGGTATTGTACAGAACGGCGAAATTTATATTCACCCGAAGCGAGACATAACTAGATCGCGCCATGTCTATTGATTCCACATGTTCGATATGTTCAGATGGAGCGGTGGCAGGGCCTGGCCGGCGTGCACGCGCGCGCGGCCACGCGGGCGGGCGCGGCGGCGGGCGACGCGGACCGGCTGCTGGCTGCGCTGCTCGACCTAGCGACACTGACGCGCGTGTTGGGCCGCCTCGCACCCGCCTTGCTCGCAGGTCTGGGTTACACGCTTTACAAATACTTAACTTTAAAGCGGACTTAGGCCGCGAAATAAATACGTTGAAACTTCTGCCAGGTGGTAGAATTGTAGTCCGAATGGGGATCTACCACCGCCCAGCTCATGGTCCACCGTGAAACAACTCAAGAGTAGCCACGTTTAAAACTGTACGTGGTACATGGGCTGCAGCGATTACTTAACAATAGATGATTTAAGTGTGCCTATATATTAAAAATTTGAACGACATGGTATTACGGATTTAGCAATGTTTATGCGTTGCAGAGTCGGAGGCGTCGAGGCGCGCGGGCGGCGCGGCGGCGGGCGCGGC
>DWON01010270.1:0-10886 GCA_018251015.1 Phocides pigmalion okeechobee
GGGGCGGTGGTACCTCCCCAGTCAAACTATAGTTCTCCCACCTTTACTCTTATTATAAACTCAATGAACTCAATGACTCAATAAAATATTTTCTCCGATGTTTTTTCGCATTTTTCTTTCTTCTATATTTTCCACGATAGCTATCAACACGATCCTGTAAGCCGCCCTTAGAAAATCAGGCTTATTAGTGATAAGCAAGATTTATGTCCGAGCGGCTTACTGCTCTCATGAGGCTGCATACTAAGTCGTATATAGCTATTATAATTTTGTAAGCCTTAAAGTGCGCTACCCAAACATTTTTGTAATCAACTTTTGTATCCAAACATCCAAACGTAGAGAATCTTCTGCGCTATTTACTATTTAGTTATTTTCGATGTCAAAAATAGCTTATGTTTAACAATTTTTCGTCTTACTTTAATTTTTAATTTCAATCTTACTCTCTCTTTATCTGTATTGAAATGGTTTTAAGAATTTTAGGATGCACGGCTCATATCGACCTGATATTCTGAGTTTCGAGTTCGATCACGCTAACCTTTTTAATTAAATTATTTTTTATAAAGAAGTTTGACTTTTCTGGTTCCAAATATTTATTTATTTATCTTTGTATGAATACTGTGAATCCTATTATTAGGTTATGAGTACAGAAAACGTTTTCGTTATGAATATGAAAACTCTACACGCATATGACATTCCGCCGCCATGTTTATTTAACGTCAAATTTCGCGCCAAACTTCTTATTGGCTGATTTTATAGTTCGCTTCCAAAACGTGACTGTTCCGCCAATAACGGAGCGTTATTTTCATCACTCGTACACTTAGTCCAATCAGGTCCCAGTATAGGCTGAAAATCATTGTGCCGATAACATAGGAATATCATGAAGAATGTTACAGGAAGGTTCGTAAAGGTTTGTATAAAATTAAACGATCGAAGCATGAGTGAAGTGAGAAACTGTTGCTTTTGACATAAGTGATAATTATAATAGAATATTTAGAGATAATATTAAAAGAATAATAGAATATCTTAAGAAATATTAAGGTGTGTTCGTTTATGGACAAGTAAATTCTCAATAACAATTAGTGTGTCACGAATGAACTCTGTGTAACCAGAACCAGGGTCAAAGAAATAAGAAAACGTGGAGCGTTATCATCGAGGTATGTGGAACTTTCTGTGTAACTGTGTAACTTCTAAGCCTTGCAAAATTCCTTACTCATTGTTATTCTGTACTATAAGATTCTGAATTTTATTTAATTATTACTTTCCTTAACTATAAAGGAAAACATCATGAGAAACCTGCATATCTGTGGACTCTACAAGATTAAGGCGTGTGAATTGCAATTATAACTAGCCAAATCAGGAAAATAATGAAGGAAGGATCAGGAATTAATGTTACAAATGTATTTTAAAAAAAGGTGGTAGAGCCGTTAGAGCTTGCCCGGGGCGGCACCACCGCCACCCTCATACCCCACCATAAAGCAATATGTTATTCATGTATTGTGTTTCGGTTGGGGAGGTGTGGTATCCGGATACACATTATTGGAGGCGACCATCTTAGTTCTCAAGAGTAGGAACACATCCGCCTCCATCCTTAAATAGAACTTTTGTTCTATTTGAGATTGGACGTGGTTGTCCATAGGCTGCAGTGACCATTTTACATCAGGTGGCCTGCGTGCCCTTTTCTTACACTTTTATAATAATAAAAAAGACATAATATGTATATACATAATAATTTTTGCAAATATACACCCAACATTACATAATTAATGTTACCTTTTCTTCAGTATAAAGCAAAATAAGGAAAATCTGCTTTATTAGCAATAAATAAGATTAATGTCCGCTGCCTATTTATAGCTCTCCTGGGAGTATATAGGGTTGCCAGACACAACTTAGTTAACGTTTTTAGTGCATATTATTTACCATTTTAAAATACAAAATGCATAGTGCTGCCAGATCCAAAATTTTATAGTCAACATTTTAGTGCCATTTCTTTTTCAAATTATAAAAAATTACAAAATCCTTGGCCAAATATAAACCTGCTTTGGAAAATTACATAATACATAGAGTTGCCAGATAAAAACCAATAAAGTAAACATTTTAGTTACCATTTTTAACTAAAAAAAGTACAAAACACATAAAGTTGCCAGATGCAAACAAAATGAATGAAATGAACGAAATGATCGAAATGAACGAAATGAACGAAATGAACGAAATGAACGACATGAACTAAACGAACGAATTGAACGAAATGAACGAAATGACCGAAATGAACGAAATGACCGAAATGACCGAAATGAACGAAATGAACGAAATGATCGAAATGAACGATATGAACGATATGAACTAAATGAACGAAATAAACGAAATTAACGAAATTAACGAAATGAATGAAATGAATGCATGCATTTAAAACAAAAAAGAAACAAAATTCATAATGTTTCCGGACACAAATCTATTTAGAGTACATTTTAATTTCCAAAATTTACCAAACCAGTGAAAATTGCAAAATACATAATATTTCCAGACACAAATCTACTTAGTGTATATTTTAATTTCCATTTCGGGATTTTTTTATTATTATGTGAGAATAGATCAGCGTGTAATCTACCCGAAATTAAGTAGTCGCTACAGCCCAAAGACCCATCAATCACCATTACTGAAGTCACATCAAGTGAATATCCACTTGCTGCAGCAACTATTTAACATCAGGTGGCCTGCACTCGTTCGATATTCACTTTACATAAAAAAGTGTATCCAGCAATCACACCTTTTCAACCGAAAACGAATCTTCACGAGGGATGTTAATGAAAGCAACGGTGATACTCCTCAGACCGAATCGTTTTACCACGTTTTTTAAAGGTGGGAGAACTGTAGTTCGACCGGGGAAGTACCACCGCTGCTCTTATAATCCGCCGTAAAACATTACCTGTGTATCGGTTGAAGAAGCGCGGTTGACGGCTACATTTCGAAGCGAGGGGACCATCTTAGTCCTTCGGGGTAGCAACGTATCTACGTTCGAGCTCAAATAGGATTTCAGTCGTGTTTGTGGTCGTACGTGGATGTCTATGGGCTGCGACTGCTTATCATCAGGTGGTTTGCATGCACGTTTACTACTCTTTTCATATAAAAAAAACGTAAAGAATTCTACCAGTCATGTGGCAACCCTATTCCCTGAGCCATGTGTTCTAGGAACATATTGATCAAGCTAGTACTTATTCTCTACCAGTAGAATTATATGTATTAGGAAAAATATCAGACATTTGCGTGTCCAGCCTCGAGCTAATGGTTTTGTTGTTGAAAAAGATTCCCGGTAAAAATAAATATATTATAGTTAATAATAAAGAGAAACAATATAAACGAATATTTTAATATATAACTGGTTCTCACGATTATCGATTCCGTTAATCTTGAGTACCCGTAAAATAATAACACTAGCCCCGGCCAGCTTCGCTCGGGTTTAATAGTTTTATTTACTTACATTATTTTTCTTTCATACATGCATCCAGTCATTACCTATTTGCAAAAACGAACAATTAGGAACATCTATTTTGCACGACGACTGAACTACTATATTAAATTGAAATATTTAATTTCTCGCCCATTTTACAAAAAAAAACTAATTATGCATCAAACCCTTCCTCAGAACAGACAAACATACAGACCCGACGGGGGAATTTCCTTTATAATATTTAGAGAAGTATAAATTCCTAAATGATATTAGTTTGAAATCGTAAGTATTTATTAAAATTTTCAAAAGTGTCACCATAATGACAAGATCGGTAGGTGAACAAATAGATGAATAAAAGGACAAACGAACAGATCGACAGTCAGATTACAAAGCGAATAGACAGACTTACTAACAAACAGACTAATATAACTAAATGACAAAACCCATTCTAAACGTTTGGCTATGAAAGGAAAAAAGGAAATATTGAAATTCCCCTTTAACAGTACGAAACATTTATCAAAGTAAATCTACCATTAAAACTCGACAGTAAATTAACAAACAATATGTCGTGTACACATACAACCCATCATAATGGGTACTCACGATTAACACTTTATACATTATGTATAAAGTCTGCGATGATATTACTTTAAAATCCATAATAATAATTGTCCCATACGCGTCCCATAGGTACAGACGTGAGACAAACTAGCAGACAGACGAACAGAGTAATAGACGGACAGTCAGATCAACAGTCAGATGAATAGACAGACAGAGAAATAAACAGATGGACAGATACAAGGGCGGGCATGACGAAATTAAAATTATTATTATTACCGAAAATGAACAGGCGGACATAGGTAAATACATGAGGTAATAAGGCAGACAGATAAACCGAAGGATAGAGAAACAGATGGACAGTCAGATTAACAGACAAATGAATAGACACAAAGACGCAAATGAGGAAATTAAACTTATTATTACTAGTGAGACAAAAATGCCCTCGAATAGTACGAAAGTCTTTAAGAAGGCAAAGAATTTAAATAATTTTAAATAAAATACGCATATAACATGTGTGTTAAATGTTATTTTATATATGTTCATGTATGTTGTCGCTCTCAAGAAAAATAGGGTAGTTGCGCTAAAAACAAGCTAGATTGGAAAAAATGTTGTCAACAAATTGGACGACATCACGCGATCGCCCCACCTGTCTATTTCGTTTTACCTGAAATTATTATAAAAAGGAACTGTAGTTCTAGCTGGTTACGCATTATATTCTGCTCTCTCTCAGCTCTCTGTTCCTGGCCCTTTCTATTGTCATTTAGCGATGCGATTGCTATTATAATTGTAACACTAGATTGCCGTAATAGTTTAATGGCATAAGTCACTAACTTTATATTTGGTTAAATCTCTGCAGTATCGCTTCTGATGCCCGAAGCGCCTCCTATATTTCTATGTGTTCTCTCAATATTCTTATATGTATAACTCCCCCATATCATAATTCCCCCATCAGTGTCCCACGGGCGATGTACGGAAGAAAAAGAAACGTTTAACACCAACTCGTCTGGCGTCTCATTAAAAGTTTTAAAGAGAATTAAATAACGCTCTGAAAACAAATCCATTTCTGCAACTTTCAGAGCTTTTTTTGAATGCTTAAGCTGTAATTAAAACGTGTACTTATATATACAGTTGAGTCAACAGAACTTTATGGTGAGAGTTTTAAATTTCATACGCAAACGAAAACTAAAAAGTCGAGAACGAATGTTTCTGTCGTCTGCGTGATATTTAGATGTAGAAAATGTTCACATATTACCTACTACTATGTATATAATATATTGTGTTTCGGTTGGGGCGGTGTGGTTGCCGGATGCACATTATTGGAGGCGACCATCTTAGTCCTCAAGAGTAGGAACGCATCCGCTTCCATCCTTACATAGAACGTCTGTTCTATTTGAGATTGGACGTGGTTGTCCATGGGCTGCAATGACCAGTTAACACCAGGTGGCCTGCATGCCCGTTTCTTACACTTACGCAATAAAAAAGGACGAAATTGCTAAACATAGAATCATGAAATTTATTCATTTAATAATTAATTAGTTAACTAAGTCTCATTATTGAAACCTAGGAATATAACGGATGCCTTCGAAGGTTCTCGACTTAATAAGTGCTGACAAGGCTCCCTCAAAGTTGACGAAGCCTCTCGTGTTAATAGCACTAGTCAGGTCACTCAACCAATGACTACCTAGACCGAGCTATCGAAGGCTTAATGAGGTACTTGACAATAAGTTACGTGGCCATATAATATGGCTTCGTTAGAACGTTAACGTAACTATTTAATTAGTTCTCCGATCTTGTAAATAATTGCGTTTGTGTGGAATTTAGGCTAGTTTAGATATAAAATAATAGTATTCATGAATAGAATCAGTGCTTTAATGCGGCGGCACGACCGGCCATGCAGCGCCCGCAAAGAAAATTTCGAAAACACCCAGAATTTGTCATAAAAACTAAAAAGTAAAGAAATTGAAAATAAAGAGAAAATAACAAATAATTTGAAAAAATAAAGAATATGAAAAAACCAAGAATTTGAAAAAAGAGAAAAAACAATAAATTTTGGTAACTTTTACAAAAAAATAACGATTTTTCTTAACAGCACCAACATTTTGTAAATACAAAAAATATGGACTTACAACTTTCGGGAATGAATAAAATGGATAAATTCCCTGTTGTTACTACTTTAAAATTCATTCATGGAGAACTCTCTGCAAGCAAGCGATAATTATTTCTAATACAAACACAACTTCGACAAATCGCCACCAACACCGCACACCAGCACTCATAATCCGCCGTAAAACATTATTTGTATTTCGATTGGAAAGGTGCCGCTTCCAAGGAAGTGTTCTTACGAGGCAATACGCTAGTAATTGTACATTATACAAAGTAATTGAAGCCAAATTTATGCAGACAAGACAGCTACACTTGGCAGGTAGCCCGGCGATACCTGCCAAGACGTGACGTCGTAATAGAGGCTCGAGCCGCGAATACTAAACAACATGCATTGTTATTAGATGCTATATGAATATAATAAAACTGAAAAGCTTTATTACATGAACTTTTAAGCTTTAATAAGCTTAAAAAAATGTCTGATTGTTTGGTTGGTGGTTTATTTGTTTGTTTCTGTATTTGTTATTATTTTAAATATGACTTAAATGCTATCTGAGCTCGAACATAGATGCGTTGCTACTCCTGAGGATTTAGATGGTCGTCTCGCTTGAAATTGTAGCCGCCAACCGTACCTCTCTAACCGAAACACAAGTAATGCTTCACGGCGGATTATGAGCTCTGCGGTGGTACCTCCCCGGTCGAACTATATTTATCCCACCGTTTAAACCCACCTTTGTGTTTGTTTGTTTGTTTGAAAGCGCTGGAACCACCATTCACAATACTGGTATTCACAATCAACGCTTTATAATTGCCGATACTTTGAACCAATTGCATGGCTCGTGGTCACAGATAGTGTTAGCTGTCAGTTTACCAGTGACCACGAGCCATACAAATGGTTAAAAATATCGGCAATCAAAAAGCGTTAATCGTAAGTACCAGTTATATTTGAACACGTTAATGAAGTGTTGTATGAAAAAAGTGAAATTCATTTGGAATTTGGATACCATACACTCGTACCACATCGGTTGGAGGACGTAAATCCAATTAGAACAATCGCTGTCTGTATTCTGCATACATTCTATGTCTTCTCGGATAGTATTACGTATTCTTGAGACGATAACAACAAATATTCCTTTTAATTTACAATCGATATCGTCCATTTACGATCGTAGTGTAATATTTCGAGATTTTTTTATGTGAGAAGAGTAGCAAACGAGCATGCAAACCACAGGATGATAAGTAGTCGCAGCCCATAGACATTCGTACAACCACAAACACAACCGAAATTCTATCTGAGCTCGAACGTAAATAAGTTGCTACTCCTGAGGACTAACATGGTCGCATCGCTTCAAAGTGTAGCCGGCAACCGCAACCCTCCAACCGAAACTTAAGTAATGCTTTACTTATGCGGATTATGAGGGCGGCGGTGGTACCTTCCCGGTCGAACTCTAGTTCACCCACGTTTATTAATAATCAATTGCCATATACAACATTTGAAATCACATTACATATCCCACAAAATACCGAATGCATGAGCAGTAGGAGGTGGCTCAGCTTGAGCTAACATAGGACGATGGTCCTACGCAGCGCTGTTTTTCAGCCACACCCTATCTCTATGCTGGACGGGAACCAAGTGGAGTTAGTTCATTTTGGGGATTTTCGGGGATATTTTCTTGGAGAAATTTTCTCACGATTCGGCAAGTATTGAAGATAGCGGCTTTTTGCACGTTTATAAATAAATTCCTGGAAAGTATTATTATTATTTTTAAATATTTGACACATTCTTCTATTGTTCACTTTTTCATATATCACAAAGGTCAGATTATTCAATAAATTAGAATTTATATAAAATGTAAAAACAATAGCTTACCTCATCATTTCGACCATAACCAGAAACTAGAATCAGATATACAGTCTTTTAAATGAATAATCAATGCATACATCACATGGTGAATGGAACACTGACCCATCAGTAGATAGGTCAGAATTGATTTACATACAGATACAGGCTTCTGTTATCGCCATCTACCATCTACCGTATGAATTAAATATTAATTACTCATTACTACCGCCCCAGCGATATATCAGTTTTAATTTTATACATCAACAAGACTAAGTGGGATAAGTTCTCATTATTGACTTTATATTATTATAATTGTATTGGAATCATAGAAAGATCTTCTTTTGCGAGTACCCAACAATCGTATATTTTGAATTGAGTCAGTATTCCATTTGGCATGCGTTGTGGTCATGTCTATATTTCCAAAGTAATTACAAATCAGAACAATATTTTCACTTTAAACTGAAAACGTACAATCTGTTTGTAATCTGAGAACTGTACAATACATTATTATATTTTCAAATACCTATTGTTTGTTTCCAGCCATACTCCAACTTTGGTTTAGAATATATTTGCAAGTTATTTATTAAAATATTATAAAGTTAACAAGTCCATAAACCATATTGGTCATTACGAAAATTTTACTTCCATTAAATTGGTAATGAAATCATCGTTCCGGACTACCATCTAAACCAAATTTCGAATGAAATTAGAGCACTTCCAAAGAGGAAATAGAAAGTGAGCTATCGCTGCGCTAATAAATTATATTTACGAGCCATTACTCGGGTGCAAAGCGTCGGGTGTACGCTTCGCTATGCTTCGTATTGATGGATGCGGATGAAGCATCTGGTATGGAAGGGAATGAAGATATATAGATATAAACCTATCGAAGGCAATGAGATATCTATCGTTTGTGATTTTTGAGACCAATGTAACGTTCTGAAGTATTGTGATAATGTGGTTATCTAAATGTATATCTTTTGACCTAAATACTGTTCCGATGTGTTGTGTGATAGCGTGATTGCCTAAAATTGACTAAGATATCTAAGTTTAATACTTATAAAATACAAATAAAATTCAGGTTTTTATAATCCTTCGATTTGGCGGTCATAATTTTGGTACTATCTAAGATTGTTTAACCTATACCAACGCGACCAAATCCTGTAACGTAATGTTGTGTCAAGGATTCTGATACACATGACTAGCTGTCCCGTTAACTCATTTCTTTAAAGGTATACTGTGTAATGGATATGTTATCAATGACAGGTTTAAAATGAGTGCCGAGAGTTTATTCCACCGGCTTTTTCTCCCAGTCAATCTGAGCGAATAAGACGCTCAAAATTGAAATGATTTACATTGTATCTTTGACATGAAGTTAGTGCATTTAATAACCTATTAATGAAAAATGGAAATCAAATTTGAATAGTATATGTTATCCTTGAAAAGAGATTAAATTTTGTAAGTGATATTCTTATTCTCTCGGTCAATCTGAGAACACAGGGCGTTCGAAGTTGAACTGATTTAACATTGTATCTTTTTCATTAAGAGTGTATATATACCTTATAATAAAAAAAAGAATAGTATATCTTATCCTCCAGACGATAAATTAGTTAAGCTTTACTACACTATACTAGTATACTCGTCCTATACGACGGAAACGAAACCGCCCGCAAAGACTAGTTCTTACATAAATGGCACAACTTATTTTCTTATGACTGCTTTGATGCACTGCAGGAAACATGTTTGTCGATTTAAAGATTTTTCTTTTCAATGAATAAAAGTTGAGTAGTTAGAAATTTACTCCACAGTAAACTTTCACAGCGGTATCATCGCTACTTTTAATCTGCCGTAACTTTTGTATAGGTTTGAAAGGTGTGGTTCACAGGTACTTACAATGTGTATTTTTTATGTGAGAAGAGTAGCAAACGAGCATGCAAACCATCAGATGGTGTAGTCGCAGCCCATAGACATCGATGTACAATCACAAACATGACGGAAACCCTATCTGAGCTTAAACAGATGAGTTGCTACTCCTGAGGACTAAGATGGTCGCCTCGCTTTAAAGTGTAACCGGCAACCGCATCTCTCTAACCGAAACACAGGTAAAACTTTACGACGGATTATGAGGGCTGCGGTGGTACCTCCCCGGTAGAACTATAGTTCTCCCATCTTGCCAAAATAATATATGTAATTCAATCATAAGAGACTAGATTGTAATCCGTAATCAATTATTAGTCAGTGGTTTCTTTTAGTTTTATCATATTTCTTTAAGTTGAAGTTGTAACAGTAGCAAAAACATAGGGCGGCCATTTTGTGAAATGTCAACGACTGCATCACATTCATAAGATGGCCGCTGCTGGTCATTGGCCTCCCCCAGGTGCCGCCACTCTGACCGGTTCTGTGCCCTGTACATCCAACGGCTACCCGCTATTCTTACCAGGTTCTTGGTCCACCAGGTCGGGGGACGCCCTGTGCTTTTGCCTAGGCGTCATTCATTTTATATAAAAAAAAATCTTAAAAAAGATGTAAAATTCTTTCATTAACACTTTTCGAACAAAAAAATTTCTAACATTAAAAATTTTATCGACTGTAAACTTAAAATTACACCTAATAAATAGTCATTTAATATTAATAGCCCATTACGGCAAGTGCTATTGCCAATATTCATTACGTACGTAATATGGCTGCGAGAATGGCTTATTCAAATCAGTTGCGCATTTGACTGTTTCTTATATACATATATGTAATATATACGTATGTATTATGCAGTACATTTGTCTTATACGTTTGCACCTATATCTAATTAAATGGCAAATAACTTTTAGTGTACTAATAACTTGTTACAGTTGTGGGGTTTTGCACAATTAAACTCCGAGATAATTTTTACACACACTTAGTATATTTAACGGACAGAGTAACGTCCTACCCCCTGCTTGTATCTCG